>JANHMN010000012.1:72303357-72335301 GCA_030674055.1 Rhabdomys pumilio | reverse complement strand
TGTGTGTGTGTGTGTGTGTGTGTGTGTGTGTGTGTGTGTGTGTGTGTCTGTGTGTGTGCTCGCACATGTGTTGACTTTTCATCTTACACAATTTGCTTCTACAAATATTACTTATTCTTGTACTAGATATATGCAGTTTTCATTCAAAGTGATCATGCTGACATGATTTCTACTCAGGAATTTCTCTTTTTCTATTTACTGCCTTGTCACCACACCAACATAGAATTAGAGTACTTGGAAGCTCTAAAATTAACAAGATGTAGACTTCAGGCAATTTTCTTATTTTGTCCTTCCCATACAATTTAAAAAATAGAATACATTTTTTTTTAATTAAAACATGTAAATGTAGAACAAGTTACACATCTCTGGGAAATAGTGGTTGAAAGTTTTCACAACCCAAAGGGTTTTGTTTTTCTGTTTTGTGTTGTTTTGTTTGTTAGGTTGGTTTTGGGATCGGTGTTAGGTGTTATTTTGTCTCGTTTTCAATAGAGCCACTGGTCTATAGAGCCCTAGAGTTGTACACTCTGCAGTAGCCTGGAACATTCTTTCCAGAGATGTCCACTCAGGCGAAGCTTAGATTGTGTGCTTCTCTACATAAAAGGAATTTAGAATGTGTTAGCATGAAGCAGAGTTGGAAATCAGTAAAAAGGGTTTAAATCATAGGTATAAGCTTAGGTGACAGAGAGGAGAAAAATATTTAAAGGATCACAGGAAATAAGATGGAAAAACCATGATATATATACAAAATATAGTATTGGCTTCTAAATGGAGAGTCATATCTTTAAGTGACTATATATATCCATATACATAATTTTAATAGTTTCTGACTTAATCACAAAATGTGACTGAGGAACTTATTACATTTTAAAAAAAAATATTAAAATTTTTTCTTCAAAACTTTTTATGTGTTTTGGTCATATTCACTTACCACCTGAAATCTTTCTTCAGCTCTAGTTCTTCTAACTTTGTCCTTTCTTTAAAATAAAAGGTGTCAAGTGGTACCCAAATTTTCTTGAATGTGTGGTCTTCCACTAGTCAAAATATTAGGAGCTACATTCTTAAAGCAAACTCTCTCTCCTTGTCTCAGCATCTAATAATGGAAATAGCATTGTGGTTAGGCTTGAGACATCATATCTGACTTCTCTCTATTTAATGGAATCCTGGTTACATAGGACTATAAGTGATATGTTGAAACTGTGGGTCATAAGAGCTGAACAAGAGACTTAAGACATGCTTTAATTTTATTAAAAATATAGCCATAATTGTATAATCACTAAAAAATTATGGTTTTACGTTTGGTAAAACTGCTTAACACTACGCTATAAATGCCCACCCCAACACAAACCTTACAAGTCAAAAGGAATAAGAGATAGTTTATTCTGGAGCCCAATATGAGTAACCAAGTCCAAGGAATACAGTTACCCTGTGTTCCTTATGTCAGCATGGAAAAAATTTCCTGAAGTTTTTGTTGTTGTTTTCTTTCTTTGCTTTTTGTTTTTGTTTTTGTTTGATTTGTTTTTGGTTGGTTGGTTGGTTTTGGTTTTGATTTGCTTTTTGTAACAAAAAAAAGAAAGTTATATGCATAGAAATTTTAATCCAGCAACATGGTTGCCCTAGCAAGGGATCACATCCAAGTATGTAGGTCTGTGTGATTCATCTTTAATACAGGCATGCCCTTAGTATGCATCTTTAATCTCAATCAATGTATGTAAGGTTAGTTTGTAGAAGGAAGAAGCCATACTTGAAAGTGACTTCTAATTGAAGGTCAGACAAAGTGATGGATCAGAGAAAGATCTGACAGAATGAGTCAGAGATAGGATATGTCCAACTCTCACAAGAAGAGACAAGAAGTAGAGGAACTTAAGAGAGCATTACAGAGGAAGAGAGAGTGTAATTTTTTCAAATCTTATTTTTAATGGTGGTTCTTCAATGCTTCCTTTTAACCTTCCTCTTCTAACCTTCCATTTATCCCACAACCACCAGAGGTAGTGGAAAAAAGAAAGAAGTGGGAGTGAGGAGTAGACCTGTTTAGAAAGATTCTTTGGAGCAACTCTTGTCTGTGTTTTCTGGAAATTGGCAGTTCAGTTCACAGGTTAAGAGGCAGCAGCAATTAGATCCACTTGCAAACACTTCATGGAAACACCAACATCCAGTTCAGTAGAGTTGGGCTAGCAACAGTTATGACATTACCTAGCAGAGACATCCAGTTCTCAGCCCCAGCTAGAGTCAGCAGGAGGGACCAACAGAAAGATCAGGAGAAGTTCTGTCTGTGCCTCTCTCAGGGAAGCAAAGATCAGCAAAGATGAGAGACCTACAAGTGTTGCTCTACTAGCAATCCAAGCTTCATCTCTGTCACTCCATGGAATTCTATTTATATTTTCCAAACATCATGTGTCCTCCATGTGCCTTGCCTCAGCATGTGCATCCAATCAGTCCAAGTCTAAAGAAGCTGCACCAAACTGCAGTGCAACATCAGAAGTTTTTTGGTATTTTTATCTCTGTGGTGTCCTGGCAAATTTAGCTCAACTAACTAAGGTGGGCCAATACATGTGTGTCATTAGCAAAGAATCTTTCATCACCTGTCCTTTCATGTGTTTGCATTAGCAGAACACCCTCTCTCTTGTGTGTACTTCAGTGAAACATTCCTTCTTGTGTTTGCCCTAGCAAAATACCATCCAACTGACTTTCTAAAGAACCACTAAGTTTCCACTTAAGAGATAGATAGATAGATAGATAGATAGATAGATAGATAGATAGATGGCAGTTTTTACTGGGACAGTTTAAAAAAGACAGTTTATAAAGATAGAACAATTTAGACACAGGTGAAGACAGAATGAGCCAAAGAATGAGGAGCCAGATTAGAACAGATTGCTGGAGTTAGTTTTAGGCCCAGCAAAGAAATTCAGTGAATTCTCAATCTCTTGAAGGCTTTAGTCATCTTCATAAAACTCACATATGTTATAATGGCTGATTTATGTGTCTTCTTGACATTCTCTCTTGCCAGGAAATAAATATCCTCATGACTAGAAGTAGTTTCTGATTTGCGTGTAGTTTTGAATAAACTTCCCAGAAGAATACACCACTTAAAATAAATTTGATAAGCATAGAAAAATGGTCTAAACATAAAAAAGCCTGAAATTATTAAGGTGTGGATAAAAGTTGTATAATTGAGCAGGTAATAGAGGAAGAAATTGAGAAGAGGAAATATCAGATGTGAGGAGATATATGGAGAGACCATTCTGAAGAAAATTAAATTATTTTACATCATGTTTATTTTTTAGTTACTATTTAATTTAAATAACCAGTAACTGTCATCTAAATATTGAAATCATTGAGCATCATTAATGCTTTGTATTGTGCTTACTGTGCAATTTGTTAAACTTTCTGTCAACTAAAAGTATTTCATGATATGCAAATGCAATAGGCTAATAATTTTCCTAAAGACCAAAGTGTGTCTCAATCAGAAAAAACACTTTAGAAATTTTCCATCTATGTACAGTTATAGTCTTAGAGTTTTTTTTCTACTATGGACACTAAATATTAAAAAATATTAAATTATAGGAAAAATTTAAGTGTTATTTTTGTGTTTGTTAAATTAAAGATGAGTCTATTTTAAATAAGGAAAGAACATATTTGCAATGGGAAGTGTATGTGAAAACTGCTTCAGTGTTATTTTGCAGTGTGTTTGTATATGAAATATAGTGAGCAATTGGTGCCATCCCCAACTCCATTTCATAAATGCTTATGTATAAAGAAAATTATGGCCCATAAAGATGATCTCTCTAAAGAATATGCACTATAGAATAGGGAAAGCCCACTATATTTTTTACTTGACTTAATTTTATATTCTTGCTTATATCTGAGGCATTAGAAGCACCAAATGAAATACCGTTATTGGTCTTTGACAGGTTCACTGCTATTAGCTGTACTTCACATTTTATCTCAAGACTTATGCTCTCTGTGGTATTGCCAGATGATTTGATAATATACATTAAACATTATATTTTTATTGAGCAAGAAGTAATTATATCTATCTGTTTCAATTACAGAGAACACACTTGAAATATTTTAATCGTTGTCTTATTGTTGTTGTAAACTCATTATTTCATCTAAACAAGTTAGTGACAAGTAACGAAGAAATGTTATTTTCTAAGCAGTTGAGAGGGTTTAGCAAGGTATCTTCAATGTTAATTCTTTTCTGTCATTCAAATTAATGTGTGATATTAAGGTTTTTTTTATCCCTTTGAGAATTAATCTCTTCTATAGATGCCCATAAAATTCCTAACTATAATCTGACATATATTTGTTCTAGTCCTGCTACACAGATAATTACTTTTTTTTCCATTGTTTATTAGGGCAAAAATTATATCTAACCTATTCTCCTATCACAGAGTATTTAGCAGTGCTAAGATCCTAACTGGTATATAAAAGTATTTTTAATTAAGCAACTAATAATGACACAATGAAAATTTTTCTTATTATGTACTATTTTGATAGAAATTGCACTATTCCTTCTGCCCCTTACCCAGACCCCGGTGGACTGAACAGCCCCACAGCTGATCTGCTACCCCTTGGTAACTACAGCTGGCAGCATCCTAGCCAGCTCAGGGACCACGGAGTTGGAGGTAGGAACAGCCGCTTAGCGCCCTAGGCCCCAGAAGCTCAACTGGCAGTAGGGAGATCCCAGAGTGCACCTGGCACCCAGAACCCGTTCCGGCGGAAAACCACGCCCCTTCTGCCTCTTGCCCGACCGGGTGGACTGATCAGCCAGACAGCTGATCTGCTCCCCTGAGGAAACTGCATCCGGGGACATCCTAGCCAGGTCAAGAACCGCAGAACTGCAGAGCAGGGGACACCATATCCTGAAGCATCCTAGAGGAGCAACTACACTCAGAGCAGCAAACACCTAGCTGGTCTACTGCCATGGAGACACCATATCCCAAGATAACCTAGAGGAGCCACTGTACACAGAACAGCTGGAGCTCAGGATCATAGAGTCATCCGGACCCCGAGGAGTTCTGACACAACCAAGATAACTGGAAAGGCAGACTCCAGTCAGAACCAGTGAGTGTGAGTAGCACTACGCCAAATGGCAAAAGGCAAGCTTAAGAATGTAAACAACAGAAACCAAAGTTACTTGGCATCACCAGAACCCAGTTCTCCCACCATAGCAAGTCCAGAACACCACAGCACACTGGAAAAGCAGGACTTGGAATTAAAATCACTTCTTATGATGATGATGGAGGAATTTAAAAAGGACATAAACAACACTCTCAAAAAATTTGAGGAGAACGCAGGTAAACAGGCAGAAGCCACTAAAGAAATACAAGCAAACACAACCAAACAGGTGAAGGAATTACACAAAACTGTCCAGGATCTAAAACTGGAAGTAGAAACAATAAAGAAATCCCAAAGGGAGACTACCCTAGAGATAGAAAACCTAGGAAAAAGATCAGGAGTTATAGATGCAAGCATCACCAACAGAATACAAGAGATAGAATCTCATGCATAGAAGATATCATGGAAAACATAGACACAACGGTCAAAGAAAATGTGAAATGAAAAAAGCTCCTAACACAAAACATCCAGGAAATCCAGGACACAATGAGAAGACCAAACCTAAGGATAACATGTATAGATGAGGGGGAAGACTCTCAACTTAAAGGACCAGTAAATATCTTCAACAAAATTTTAGAGGAAAACTTCCCTAACCTAAAGAAAGAGATGTCCTTAAATATACAAGAAACCTACAGAACCCCAAATAGACTAGACCAAAAAAGAAATACCGCCCGTCACATAATAATCAAAACATCAAATATACAAAACAAAGAGAAGATACTAAAAGCAGTAAGGGAAAAAGGCAAAGTAACATATAAAGGCAGACCTATAAGAATTACACCAGATTTCTCACCAGAAACTATAAAAGCCAGAAGATCCTGGACTGATATCATACAGGCCCTAAGAGAACACAAATGCCAGCCCAAACTACTATACCCAGCAAAACTCTCAATCAATATTGATGGGGAAACCAAAATATTCCATGACAAATCCAAATTTACACAATATCTTACCACAAATCCAGCACTTCAAAGGATAATTGGAGGAAAACTCCAACACAAGGAGGGAAACTGCAACCTAGAAAAAACAAGAAAGTAATCCTCCAACAACCCAAAAGAAGGTAACTATACAAACATAACTCCACTGCCAATAACAAAAATAACAGGAAACAACATTCATCTTTCCTTAATATCTCTGAATATCAATGGACTCAATTCTCCAATAAAAAGACATAGACTATCAGACTGGATACATAAATAGGACCCAACAATCTGCTGCATACAAGAAACGCACCTTTGTGAAAAAGACAGACACTACCTCAGAGTAAAAGGTTGGAAAACAATCTTCCAAGCAAATGGCCCCAAGAAACAAGCCAGAGTAGCCATTAAAATATCAAATAAAATCAATTTTCAACCAAAAGTAATCAAAAAAGACAAAGAAGGTCACTTCATATTCATCAAAGGAAAATGTTCCAAGAGGAACTTGCAATTCTGAACATCTATGCCCCAAATGCAAGGGCACCCACATACATAAAAGAAACTTTACTAAAGCTTAAGGAGTACATTGCACCTCACAAAATAATAGTGGGAGATTTCAACACCTCACTCTCAGCTATGGACAGATCATGGAAACAGAAGCTAAACCTAGACACAATAAAACTAACAGAAGTTATAAACCAATTGGACTTAACTGACATCTATAGAACATTTCATCCTAAAACAAAAGAATATACCTTTTTCTCAGCACCTCATGGTACCTTCTCCAAAATAGACCATATAATTGGTCACAAAACAGGCCTCAACAGATAAAAAAAAAAGATTGAAATAATCCCTTGTACTCTATCAGACCACCATGGATTAAGACTCGTCTTTGACATGGACAAAAACAACAGAAAGCCCACATACACATGGAAACTAAACAATGCTCTACTCAATGATAACTTGGTCAAGGAAGAAATAAAGAAAGAAATTAAAGACTTTTTTTAGATTTAAATGAAAATGAGGACACTTCATATCAAAATTTGTGGGACTCCATGAAAGCAGTACTGAGAGGAAAAATCATAGCTCTAAGTGCCCACAAAAAGAAAATGGAAAGAGCATACATTAACAACTTGACAGCACACCTGAAAGCGTTAGAACAAACAGAAGCTAATATACCCAAGAGGAGTAGACGGCAGGAAATAATCAAACTCAAGGCCGAAATCAAACAAGTTGAAACAA
Source organism: Rhabdomys pumilio (assembly GCA_030674055.1). Lineage (NCBI taxonomy): Eukaryota > Metazoa > Chordata > Mammalia > Rodentia > Muridae > Rhabdomys > Rhabdomys pumilio. The sequence continues at coordinate 72,328,024 of JANHMN010000012.1, read as the reverse complement.
AAAGAACTATACAAAAGATCAACAAAACCAGGAGCTGGTTCTTTGAGAAAATCAACAAGATAGACAAACCCTTAGCCAGACTAACCAAAGGGTGCAGAGACAGCACTCAAATCAATAAAATTAGAACTGAAAAGGGAGACATAACAACAGAAACAGAGGAAATTAAAAAAATCATTAGATCCTACTACAAAGGCCTATACTCAACAAAATTTGAAAATCTGGATGAAATGGACAGCTTTCTAGATAGATACCAGGTACCAAAGTTAAACGAAGAGCAGATAAACCATCTAAACAGTTGCATTACCCCTAAAGAAATAGAAGCAGTCATTAAAAGTCTTCCCACCAAAAAATGTCCGGGGCCAGATGGTTTTAGTGCAGAATTCTACCAGACCTTCCAGGAAGACCTAATACCAATTCTCTTCAAACTATTCCACAGAATAGAAACAGAAGGAACAATACCCAATTTGTTCTACGAAGCTACAATTACACTCATACCAAAGCCTCACAAAGACCCAACAAAGAAAGAGAACTACAGAGCAATCTCTCTTATGAATATTGATGCAAAAATACTCAATAAAATTCTCGAAAACCAAATCCAAGAACACATCAAGGCAATCATCCATCATGATCAAGTAGGCTTTATCCCAGGAATGCAGGGTTGGTTCAATATTCAAAAATCCATCAATGTAATCAACTACATAAACAAACTCAAAGAAAAAAACCACATGATCATCTCACTAGATGCTGAGAAACTATTTGACAAAATTTAACATCCTTTCATGTTAAAAGTCTTGGAAAAAACAGGAATTCAAGGTCCATACCTAAACATAGTAAAAGCAATATACAGCAAGGCAGTAGCCAACATCAAACTAAATGGAGAGAAACTTGAAGCAGTCCCACTAAGATCAGGGACTAGACAAGGCTGCCCACTCTCACCCTACCTATTCAATATAGTACTGGAAGACCTAGCTAGAGCGATTAGAAAATAAAAGGAAGTCAAAGGGATACAAATAGGAAAGGAAGAAGTCAAAATTTCTCTATTTGCAGATGATATGATAGTATACTTAAGTGACCCTAAAATTTCCATCAGAGAACTCCTAAACCTGATAAACGATTTCAGTAAAGTGGCTGGATATAAAATCAACTCAAACAAATCAGTAGCCTTCCAGTACTCAAAAGATAAACAGGCTGAGAAAGAAATTAGGGTAATGACACCCTTCACAATAGTCACAAACAATATAAAATATCTTGGAGTGAACCTAACCAAGCAAGTGAAAGATCTGTATGACAAGAACTTCAAGTCTCTGAAGAAAGAAATAGAAGAAGACCTCAGAAGATGGAAAGATCTCCCATGCTCCTGGATTGGCAGGATTGATTTAGTAAAAATGGCTATCTTGCCAAAAGCAATCTATAGATTCAATGCAATCCCCATCAAAATTCCAAATCAATTCTTCATAGAGATAGAAAGAACAATTTGCAAATTTATTTGGAACAACAAAAAACCCAGGATAGTGAGAACAACAAAAGAACTTCGGGGGGAATCACCATCCCTGACCTCAAACTGTACTACAGGGCAATAGTAATAAAAACTGCATGGTATTGGTACAGATACAGGCAGGAAGATCAATGGAATAGAATTGAAGACCCAGAAATAAGCCCACATACCTATGGTCACTTGATCTTTGAAAAAGGAGCTAAAACCATCCAGTGGAAAAAGGACAGCATTTTCAGCAAATGGTGCTGGTTCAACTGGAGGGCAGCATCTAGAAAAATGCAAATCGATCCACTGATATCCCCTTGTACAAAACTCAAATCCAAGTGGATAAAAAAACCTTCATTTAAAACCAGATACACTGAAACTAATAGAAGAGAAGGTGGGGAAGACCCCCGAATACCTAGGCACAGGGGAAAAGTTTCTGAACAGAACACCAATCGCTTATGCTCTAAGATCAAGAATTGACAAATGGGACCTCATAAAATTGCAAAGCTTCTGTAAGGCAAAGGACATTGTCAATAAGACAAAACGGCAACCAACCGAGTGGGAAAAGATCTTAACCAATCCCACATCCGATAGAGGGCTAATATCCAAGATATACAAAGAACTCAAGAAATTATACTTCAGAAAACTATACAACCTTATTAAAAAATGGGGAACAGAGCTAAACAAAGAATTCTCAACAGAGAATATTCGAATGGCTGAGAAGCAACTTAAGAAATGCTCAACATCCTTCCTCATCAGGGAAATGCAAATCAAAACAACCCTGAGATACCATCTCACACCAGTCAACAGAGGAATGGATACAAAAATGTGGTATATCTACACAATGGAGTATTACTCAGCTATTAAAAATAACGAATTCGAGAAATTTATAGTTAAATGGATGGATCTAGAAATTATCATCCTGAGTGAGTTAACCCAATCACAAAAGAATACACATGGTATTTACTCACTGTTAAACGGATGTTAGACTCAACCCACAGACCATGTGAAGCTCATGAAGAAGAAAGACCAAGAGGGGATGCCTCAGTTCTACTTAGAACCAGTAACAAAAATACTCAAGGGAGCAATTATGGAAACAAAACATGGGACAGAAACTGAAGGAGGAGCCATCAGGACACCATTCCACCTGGGCATCCACCCCATGTACTGTCACCTAAGCTAGACATTGATGTGGATGGCTGGAAATGCATGCTGTCAAGAATATGATATAGCTGTCTCCTTAGAGATCTGCCAGAGACTGACACATTCAGAGGACGATGCTCACAGCTAACCACTGGTAAGATCAAAGGTTTCCCAATGGAGAACTTAGAAGACTGAAGGAGCAGGAAGGGTTTGTGACCCCAAGAGGAAAGCAACAATACCAAACAACCAGAGCCCCCCCAGAGTCTAAACCACCAGCCTGGGAGCACAAAGGGAGGGACCTACGACTCTAGTGGTATACGTAGGAGAGGATGGCCTTGTTGGGCATAGGTGGGAGAGGATATACTTGGTCCCATGAAAAACAAACACAGAATTGGGGGTGGGAATGTGAGGGTGAGGTGGAAGTAATGGGGGTGGGGGGTAGGTGCCGGCACAGCCTCATAGAAGGGATATAAGGAGGGAGGATGGGATAAGAGGTTCCTGGGTGGTGGGGGAAATGGGTTAAGAGGATAAAACTTGAAATGTAAATATTATAACCAACTACATAAAAGGGGGGAAAAAAGTTGTTAGAACCAACATCCTAAAAAAAAAAGTCAGCCCTCTAGATACTAAAACTTGTCCAGGGAATTGTATATTGCAGAATACACAGCCTTGATGTATCTACTCAAAAAAAAAAAAAAAAGAAAGAAAGAAAGAAAGAAATTGCACTATTAAAAAGAATAAAAATTTAAAATTATCTTGAAAAGTATTATATCTTATACGTAGTCTCATTTGTTTTAAGCTACCAATTTTCACAGATATCCCCAAAATATTCTTTGCATTTCCATGTGTTCTAGTAATCAGTTCATCTTTGTAGAAGCAAATCAACTTACGGGTACATTGTGGTATGGAAAGCCAAGGTAGGTCTGGACATAGAGGTCCTTCTTAGGGTTCAGTTCTATGTACACAGTGGATAAATACAGTTGGACTCCACTGCAGTGCTCTTTAATTTTTATTGCATTTATTTATGATCCATGTACACATGCTCGTGTGTGTGTGTGTGTGTGTGTGTGTGTGTGTGTGTGTGTGTGTGAGAGAGAGAGAGAGAGAGAGAGAGAGAGAGAGAGAGAGAGAGAGAGAGAGAGACACTTCTGCATATGCAGAAGTCACAGAACAACTTGTGGGAAACAGTTTCCTTCCTCCAACATGTGCACCTAGGAGATCAAATTCAGGTTTTCAAACTTGCTAGCAGGTGCCTTCACTCTCTGAGTCATCTTCACAGCTCTTTCTTGAAAACATCTATAATTGTACTACATCCACCTCCATTTGTTGAAGCATTGTTACTCTGTTCTCTACCAAGACTGAGGTAGACCATTGCAAGAGCACTCTGTCTCTCTTCCTTTCTTTCTCTCTCTCTCTTTCTTTCTTTCTTTCTTTCTTTCTTTCTTTCTTTCTTTCTTTCTTTCTCCCTTCCTTCCTTCCTTCCTTCCTTCCTTCCTTCCTTCCTTCCTTCCTTCCTTCCTTCCTTCCAACCTTTTTTCCTTCCTCTCTTTTTTTCTTTCTCTTAAAGTTTTAAAGTACTATATGTGTATGAGTATTTTGCTGGCTTTCATACATATGTATACCATATTCATGTAGTAACTATGAAGGTGTAAAAGGGGCATTGCATTACCCAGAAGTGAAGTTATAACAGGATTTGAACTACTATGTGAATGCTAAGGACTGAATTCAGGTCCTGTTGCAAGAGCAGTAACTCCTCTTAACTGCTGAGCAGTCTCTCCAGCTTCTTGCTTCTGAATACATATTGCCATCATTATCATGGTGACCAGGATTTTCAAAGTTGCCCTTTATAGTTTGAATGCTTATACTTGTTTAGAACTCTGACTTTTTTTTAAAATAATTTTAATAGTTAAATGTATAAAGATCATACTAATTATCATTCTGTAATTCATTCAGTAAGTGTACCCACGTACCAGTGCCTGAGATTTGATTCATGGTTTATTATGGAAATTCAGAAGTCTTCATCCAGATGCTTCCTGTCCAACACTATCAGCAGCAATGCTCTTAGCATAATAATGAAGGATTCAGTTACACATGAGGTGTTAAAAGAATAGCTTTTTTAAAAAAATTTAATTAGGGAAATTGTCAAACACCTGAGTTGGCATTGAAAACTATGTTTCTTTTAGTAAAAGCTGTTCGATTTCTCTTAATTTTTAAACTATTCTCATTATGTACATGCCTGGACATGAGTACAAGTTCTCAATAATATAATCATGTCTTTAAATAACTTATATTGTATGCATAGCAGCCTAGATTTATGTCTCACGTAAATGGAACTATGGGCTTTTAGTATGAAAACAATGATTTTTTTCCCCAAATAGTCTGAATAACATATGATTATTTGAACCAAACACTTTCATTTTGAAAGAAAGAAAACCATAAGTTGTAAAGCTGTGAAATCTATGATCAGCTAGGTTCAATTTTGTATATTCAATGTTCAGGATGACATAAGGTTCACTTAGTATTTGATGCATTTTCATTTTTCAAAATGTTCCTTAATGGGTAAAGGATAAGCTTTCAAGTAGATCTGGTCTTGATTTCCAGGTCATCAGTGATTAGTCAGGCAAGTCTTTTGATGCTTCCAAGCCTCATTTTCATTGTTTGTAAAGCATTGTTGATGATGCTGGCTTTCAGGAAGTGGCTGGATTGTCTGAGATGATGTCTTCCAAAGGTTCTATACAGTGCCTGGCTCATGAAAAGTTTTCTATTATCTGTCACATCTTCCCTTCTCTTCTATCATAGTTTCTAAAAAGTAACATGTATATGATTTTGGTAAAGACAAGCTCCTGTACTTTAAGACATATTGTAGAAACCCCCTATCAATCAGACAATTCAAGAACATATAAATTCATTTTTAATTTTCATATTATTTTTCTCATCTGAGAGTTTCTAGTAATTTTAAGAGTTTATTGAATACAGTTCATTCTGCTGTAGCTAATGTATCTTTTTTTGTATACACATACTGGTAGGTGTTATTTGAAGGAATGATGAAAAGGTCTTTCCAGGTTCTTTCTAAGACCATTCTTCTAACTTTAATGCTTGGATAAGAAAAGAGAATAAGAGAAATTGAGGTGAGAAAAATTAGTCTTAAATTGAACATTTTTAATATTGGTGGGTTTTACCACCATTTCCTAAACCATGGCTAAGTTTAAATACTGCTGCAGTTTCTGCTGTCCTTTCTTCTTGTTTTGCTTTAAAACTCTACCTTAATGACTATACTATGATTAAATAATTGTTCTGATACACATTCAAACCCCCCACAACTATGGTCACTTGATCTTTGACAAAGGAGATAAAACCTTCCAGTGGAAAAAAGACAGCATTTTCAACAAATGGTGCTGGTTCAACTGGAGGTCAGCATGTAGAAGAATGCAAATTGATCCATTCTTACCTCCTTGCACAAAGCTCAAGTCCAAGTGGATCAAGGACTTTTACATAAAACCAGATACACTGAACCTAATAGAAGAGAAAGTGGGGGATATCCTTGAACACATGGGCAAAGGGGAAATTTTCTTGAACAGAACACTAATAGCTTATGCTCTAAAATCAAGAATTGACAAATGGGACCTCATAAAATTGCACAACTTCTGTAAGGCAAAGGACATTGTCAATGGGACAAAATGGAGAGCAACAGATTGGGAAAATATCTTTACCAACCATACATCCAAGAGAGGATTAATATCCAATATATACAAAGAACTCAAGAAGTTAAACTCCAGAGGACCAAATGACGCTATTAAAAATGAGATACAGAGCTAAACAAACAATTTTCAACTGGGGAATAACAAATGGCTGAGAGGCACCTAAAGAAATGTTCAACATCCTTAGTCATCAGGGAAATGCAAATCAAAGCAACTCTGAGATTCCACCTCATATGTTGCTACCCACATCCGACCAGCGAAATAAGGCAGCAGCAACCGTGTTCTTCTTCAAACGGTTTATTCAGCTATCCCTATACAGCGATCTTCCTCTTCTTCTTTCTCCTCCGCTCCGCAGCCCCTTATAAGCATTACCTTAAACCTATCAGCAGCTGCCATGATGTCACTATTAGTTGGTCACACTCAATGACGCGAGGTAAGGCAATCGGGTAGCCACACCTCTCAGCGTGGGCATGCCATATATACAGCAGAGGCTGACCATCAATGGGAGAATAGATCCTTGGTCCTGTGAAGGCTAGATGTCCCAGTGTAGGGGAATTCCAGGGCGGGAATGGGAGTGAGTGAGTGGGTTGGTGAGCACACTCATAGAAGCAGGGGTAGGGAGAATGGGATAGAGGGTTTCTGGAGGAGAAACTAGGAAAGGGGATAACATTTGAAATGTAAATAAATAAAATATCAAAAAAACCCCACAAGATAAGCCCTTTACATTTCTGTTATTCAAAAAAAAAAAAAAAAAAAAAAAAAAAACTAAATAAGAACAATAAGTTCACTTTAAATTTCTCACTTAGAAAGCCAAAAAACAAAAAAAATAAGAAAAAGAAAACAAACAAACAAACAAACAAACACCCAAAATCCTGATATTAAAACCAGGTGGTAAAGGCCAGATAAAATAAAGTGTATTTTTTTTTTCTGAAGATATTTTAAGATGTCAATTTTGTATATTTGTAAGTGAAGGCAATTCATGTTGAATGAGCAACATCTTACAAAAACCCCCAAAGCTCCTATCTTGAATAGAAAACAGTTTAACAACAGTAATTGAAATAAGTATGTAGCAGATGAAAACAAAATAGATAATTAAATTCAGATTTATTTTCCTAGTTTGATTTCCTATATAATGAATGGAAACTTGGGTTTATTTCATTTTTGTTTTATTTTGCTTTTTTTTTTTTTTTTTTTTTTTTATTTGAAACTGGGTCTGTCCTGGAGCTCACTGGGCAAGGCTATTTGGCAATGAAATCAGAGATCCGCTGCTTCTTCCTTCAGATTACTGAGATTAGAGGCCTGTGCCATCCTGCTTAGCCCTAGGTCTTAATTCTGATTTCCTTTATATTAATATTGGATGGGGCAAAAAAACTGAATAAGTTGTTACTGGAGATTCAGGTAAAACTATGCCTTTATTCATCCCAGTAAGCAATGTGTAGTCACATGCTTCAGACCACAACTAGAAAGCCCAATAATTTGTCAAGACAAGAATGTGGCCACAGGTAGAAATAGTGATAAAGGGATTCAGTGCCTTCAAGTCCATCTGTGAGACATCACTATGGACTTAGTTTAAACTGAGAAAGAAGTTCAGCAAGGTTAAAGATACGTATTAAAGATCAGTCTTGCCAAAGGCATAGTCTGGTTGATCATTGTCCCATTCTCTTTCTGCAAAAATTTGAAAAAGTCCTTAATGTTTGAACACAGCTACATTCCAAGATTACTCCTGCTTTGGGGGTTATATTATCAGGTTGATCTCATTATGGGACAACGTGTAGGTAAGGCTCTCCTTTTTCTGTAATCCAAGTGGCTGCAAGCTTAGGGCAATCTTTATTCCCCTTCCACAGTTGATCCTACAGTTTCCTCCTGGTCTACCCCAGTCTACACATCTACACATAAATGTCTATTCTATTTCCCTTTTGTAGAAAGATCTATCTGCTCTCACTAGTCCCTTACTCTATGCCTCATCTCTGTGGTCCTATAGATTGTAGTTTGGTTATCATTGAATTAACAGATGTATATGTATATGGGTGAATATGTATCTTATTTAACTCAAATTTTATTATTATCATTTTTATTTTATTATTTTTACTTTTATGTTACATATAAAATATAAATATTCAATATAATATTAATTTAAATATAATATATAAAATAATATATAATATAAAACATTTTATTACTATTTTATTAATATTATTATTATTAGTGGTAGTGATGGTTGTGGTGGTTCATAGAAATAGGGTTTCTCTGTGTTGATCGTAGAGCCTTAGAGCTCACTTTGTAGACCAGGCTGGCCTTAGAGATCCACCTGGCTCTGTCTTCGTAGTGCTGGGATTAAAGACATGCACAACCACTGCCAGATTATTATTTCATTTTTTTAAACAGCTAACATACCATTATATTAAATGTACCATATTTTATTTATCCTTTTATCCACTGACAGTCAAATACACTGTTTCAAGTTTCTGGTTGCTGTGAAAAGAGCAACAATGAAGATGGTTGAACAAGGTAGGTTGAAGTATCTTCGGATATATTCTTAACAGTCATATGGCTAGATCTTGATAATAATTAATTCCCATTTTCCTGCGGAACTGCCATGCTGATTTACACAGTGGCCGTAGAAGCTTTCACAGCCACCAACAACACATGAATGTTATTCTTCCTCCACATCCTGCCAGAGTGAGCTCTCATTTGTTTTATTAATCTTAGCCATTCTGACAGACTTCAGGTGAAATCACAGGCAGTTTTTATTTGTGCTTCCCTGATGATTAAGGAGTTAAACATTTCTTTAAGTGTTTCTCAGTCATTTGAATTTGTGCCAGCTATTTGGAAAACTTAGGTGGAGAGAAGATGAGTTCAAGGCCTGAGCCAGCCTGGGGGACTTGGTAAGATTCTGCCTCAATAAATAAATAAATAAATAAATAAATAAATAAATAAATAAATAAATAAATAAATATCTTATGAAGCTGCTATTGCTGTTATGTCAGTATTAAGATGTACCCTAATGTAAATTGCTTACTAATTTTTTCATACAACTTATATGCTTTTTTTACTGTAAGCACTTGCATACTCTGCACACTATGATTTTATTAAACTACTATTAATCATAAAAAAGAATTCTCTATTTAAATCTGCATCCCATTTTAAATTTGGATTATTTGTGTGTTCTTTAATATTTAGTTTCTTAAGTTCTTTATATATTATGGATATCAGTCCTCTTTCCAATGTTAAATTGATAAAAATCTTTTCTCATTGGTGCTTTTCCCCATTGGTGATGTTCTTTGCCTTACAGAAACTGTTCAGTTTCATATGTTCCAACTTGTTTATCTAAGCACCTGCACTATCAATGCTCTGTTCTGGAAGTCTTGAAAAATAAAAGTACTGTTTACATTTTCAAAAGATCATTTGAGAGATGGAAGAAATATATAGTCAAGTTATATAATAAGAAAACAGGAGACCAATTAAATAGCTCTTAAATAATACATGTAGAAATAAAGACAAGAAAGACTACAAAAGTTCAATTAGAAGATGGTACATTGGGTATAATCATAGTTAATTTTTTACCTTTAACACTCCATAGCAATAAAAGATGACATCATCTTGTTTTCCTTGGGCTAATCATTTATAAAGCATCAACACCTCCAAGAACCAGGAAGCAAAGTGAAACTGCCAAAAATTTGCATTAAACTGCAACCACAGTCTTGTAAGATTTATGAGGTTAGAAGAGAATTGAAGATACTATTTGCTTGTATGTTAGAATAACTTCTCCTGTATAATCATGACTAAAGGATGTTCTGAATGATTAAGTATTTATATTACATGTTTGCAGTCTGCATAAAACATTCTTAGAAATTTCCAAATGTTCACTTACAAATTTTATTTAATTGCTAAGTATATGGTCAATATATTGTTTTATTTCTCTTGCAATATATTTTATTAGAAAACACTAGAATGAATACAAAGAAAATATATTTATCTTTCACTTCATAAAATCTTGGATATAATCAAATGAATGAAACAAATACCTAAGAACACTAGAGAGCAAATGTTCCTCAATGCTGTCCTTTGTACTTTCATTACTGGTACAGAAAGGCAATACATACTCCACAAGGTCTCCCTTTAAGGTCAGTTATTTTTATCTTCACCTATATATGAGGATGCTAAAGCTCCGAACAAGGATGACAAAATGTTAACCTTTGGTAAATTAATCCCTCTGTAAAGTATATAGCAATAATAGAAATTAATATATTTAACAATAGTGAAATAATCAAATGCAGAAAATGTCATTGCATATATGTACTTCTTTATGCATGTGCATGTGTGTGTTTACAACTCTCTGTTTCTTTGTTCAGTGATTCTGTATAAACATTTAAGGTCTTTTGGCATTCTTGATATTTTAAACACTTATTCAGTAAACATGGGAGTGAAGATATATCTTCATGATCCTATGTTCCATTATGATAAATATTTGCTCAGAAGTGGGATTATAAATCCCACTTTGGGGTGTACTTAGTAGTACTGTTTGTAATATTTTTGAAGTTTATACATACCATTTTCTGTAATGATCATATTTTTAATTTGTATGTACAATATTCCAACAACAGGGGAAAATGGTCATATTCTTGGACCATTTTTCATCTTAGTCCAGGTGCTCAGTTGGAGAAAGTGCAGTGGAGGATGCCAGTTCTGAAGAGAGGAATTAATGAGGAGCTGCAGCGCAGGCAAAATATTTCAGTTATACAACAAACATCAATTGCAGAAAGCAGGTATGCAACATAGTGCCTATTAGACAATATGCCACACTAAAATTTTAAGTGGACATATTTTATGTTCTGTTGCTGTTTTGCTGTTTTTTTTTCCCTTGAGACTGGATATCTATGGTGTCTAGTCTGTTGTCTCAGAAAGTCTTGAGCCTCAGCCTTTGAAGGGCTATTCCATTTTCTCTCCCGCAAATCTCCCTATATACACCTTCTTTCTCTCTTTCGAATCCATGACCTCTTTGTTCTTTTATCATTGTTACATGCATATATGTGGATACATATATGCATGTATACATCTATAGTATACAAATATATATTAGGAATATATACATATGTAGACAAATATATATTAGGAATATATTATATAATATATATATATATATTATATATATATATGGTATATTTATAAATGTAATCTGCTTAGTGGGTATAATGTTACTTTTTTGGTTGTTTTCAGGGTTGAAAATTCCTTGTATATATACATTTATCATAAGCCTTCATCAGAAGTTCAGAATTATTATTTTATTTTAAACATTAGCAGAAGGAATGGTTTTAAGTAAATTTTAAAAGGAAACTCATTTGATATTGGATGACCAGTTGGTCTGCTCCTCCTGTATTTTTTAAACTACTACCAAGTCACCAGTGTAAGTCTATAACATAAAAGATTTGTTGCAATGTTTAGACTGGACTAAAGTGTTATTTGTTGTAGATGCAGGAGAAATTAGATCAAGAATAGCTATAAGAGAAACTATACTAATACCTTTTGAAGGTATGGCTAGAAAAAAACAGAATGGAGGTATTACAAGATGATATGTTAGAAAAAATGTCAATTCTTTTTTTTTCAAGTCATATTGTTTAATTCAAGACAATAGTATTGTACACAAATGAGAATAGTCTTTTTTGTTTTGTTTTGTTTTTTTAATTTTTTATTAGATAAGATTTCTAAATTGTTGTTACAGTATTCTACACGAATATACTATACAGTTTTATTGATTTATTTATTGAATAGCTGATAAATCAGCTTTGGAAGTTAAGGGAGCTGTGCATATTTTTGCCATGAACCATTAACATCTATTTAAAATTACTGTGATTTCTTTTAAAAGATGATCAAGATGAATGGGGTTAAGTACATGAAAGAAGACAGCTCTTAAGAATTAATTCATAAAGAGAATGATAAATGAGACACCCTTGGCATCTTTAGGTAGATTTTATATTTCCTGGACAGAAGAATATGCTAGGCCCTCTGCGGCCCTTTAATATATCTAGTTGTGCAGGTAATTAACTATTTCTTGTCAAAGTATGACTTTAGTGTATGAATACACTCAGCTTTGTCATATACCCTTGACTTCTCTTACAGGTCTGGGCTTTTTCATATGAGTAACAATGTTTATTCACTCAAACTGAAATGTCTCTTTAAAAATATTGATATTTATTTTATCTTAGGCATGTTGATAATATGGCGAATTGTTGTAGCAACAATTAAAATGAAAACTAGACGCAATCAAAGATGCCAGACAGTTAAACTTCTGAAGTTTCTTGAACATAACTAATATTTAAACTGAAATCTAAGTTACAGTATTGATGATGTCTGATTATGTTGTCTTGTCAAAGAGATGTTATTATCTAATATCAGTTCAATAATTTTAAATATTTGCATATGGGATTGATACATCTTTGAAGGAGCAATAATTTATTAACAAAGATCAAAAAAGAGAGATGAATTTAAAAGTTTTATCTGTTTATTTGGAAATATATATTCTTCCCTCACACAATTATTACTGTGAAAATGAGTAGCTTCCTGTGAAAGTTTTTTCAGTGTTTCTTTCCTTCGTAGGTCTTTTCTCATTATTATTTTTTTAAAGTTTGAAATAACACCCAGTCTTCTAAAAATGGCCTCAATTAGAATCAGTGTTCATTTTGAATGAGATCAGAAATTTCAATTAGGAAAAAGTCAAAAAGATTTTATAAGTTTAAGTCAAACTTTTCTAATGTGTCAAAATCTCCATCAAAAGTGGTTCATGGTGTTTTAGTTCAGTTCTTTAAAGAACATTTAATACAAACGTATCACAATAAGTGGTTTATATTTAGAATTCACATATCTGTACTCACGAGTTTCACAGAAGATTCTTAGTGTGACACACACACACACACACACACACACACACACACACTCAAACCTTCAGGGAAACTATCACACCTGAATTGAAAAGGTGCTATTTTTTGCAACTCAGATGGAGGTGACAGTGATACATTCTTAACAAGGTGTCAGATGATGTGGAAACTTGCCCTTATTTTGACAAAGTCTCTGACATCAAAGAAGCCAATTGAAAGACTGTAATTTTTCAGTGAAATGTAGCAGTGGAGAAAAGGACTATTTTTAAATGAATATATTTTACAAATGATTAATAATAATTACAATGGTGAAAAATTATATGAACAAAAGTTAGCATAGATTTTCTTTTCCAAAGTTCAAACTCTGAGTCCTTATGATGTCAGGAATTACTCAATTTTTATACTTGGTGAGATCCAGGATCTTGGATTTGCTTACAATTTTCACATTGTTTCCTACTCTACATCCAGTAATCATCAAATCCTTTTGTGATGATGTGGTTTCAATAGGAATAACCCACATGGGCTCATGTATTGGAATGCTTGGTCCCCAGTTGGTAGAGGATTAGGGGGAGTGGTCTTGTTAAAGGGATTAAAGTTAGAGGTTTTCAAAGACATTCCCAATATTTCTACCAGTCTTATAGCAGTGTCTTAAGATGTGAGCTATAAGTTATTGTCCCAGGGCTATGCTTGCCTGCCAGGTTCCTTTTATCTTTCCAAGATGGTCATGGACTCTGAAATAGCAAGCTCCAAATAAATTATTTCTTCTATAAATTGTCATATCATAGTAATAGAAAATGCTTAATGATTAGAAAATGATTAATCTTGATTTGCAATTTGGTTGGACATGGGACCAGTAAGGAGGCAAGTAATTATTTCCTGGAAAAATTAACTGAGGCAAGAATACTCTCAAAGAATAGGCAGTACCTTAAAGCAGCAGCCAGATTTAAAGTTTCAAGGTAAAAAATGCTTTTGACTTGTTTGTCTATTTTTTATTGCTGTTGGATCTATCTATTTTATTATTGCAACATCTCTACTTTGCTAACACCAGAACACAACTCTACAGACTTTTAATTTAGAATAAAGGAGATTTCTTGGAATCAAAAGGTCTTCAATATCAAAATGTTGGAACACTTAGCCTAGTCGAATAAACATCTGATGGCTTTGTAGCCTATCAAGCAAATTGGCAGCTACTGTTTTGATCGCTCTTCTTTGTAATATATGCTAAACTAATAAATATCATTTTGTAATATATATTCACCCTCTCAGTTGTATTCTTGTAGAGATTATTCAAACCATCAGGAAATAGTGAAATTCTACCTTTCTACACTATTGGCTATCTCACCCTCATCTGTGATTTCTTCAGGGCTTACATAGATGACTGTAGTAAGTGCCCAAGCATCACTTCCAATAATCTAATATGTCAGCTTTTAAGATAGAAGTGAGATTATAAATCTGCTCAAAATACTCTATGATTGCTCACAGAAAACCTAATATGCTTAAAATTGCCTCTAGCATTCAATGTGATCAAGTGCATCTCTTAACCCTAGACCATGCTGGGCTTGTTTGAAAATTATTTGCCTATAGAAAGACAACAAATTACAAATTTCATGTCTTAGACCAGGGATTAGTCAACCATTTAATCAACTAATCAACTCTGGATTTTTCTGGTTGTTAGAATAATACTTATTTATGTATTCTACAAAATTTGTGGTTTTCTCTCTGTGTCTCTGTCTCTGTTTCTCTGTCTCTCTCTGTCTCTGTCTCTGTCTCTCTCTCTCTCTCTGAGTGTGTGTGTGTGTGTGTGTGTGTGTGTGTGTGTGTGTGTGCGCACGCGTGTGTACATGTGCGTTTTTTTGTATATCTATGGGAGATGGTTCTCTCTTCTATCATGTGAATCCCCAGATGAAATTTAGGTAGAGACGATTGGCAGCAGAAACCTTTACTTACTTGGTCCGTCCAGCAGGGCAGTGAACAGGGTCTGGGGGACCACCTGATAGAGAGAATGGGGGAACAGGCAAACACAAAGAACCATGACTTGTCTATAGTTTGATCAAACAGTTTTTTACTTTTTACACACAGGGGTTATATACATATAGAGGAAAGATGTGGGGAGGGGGATGATGCAGGAGATTAGATGTTTTCAGGGGGAGTACAGATATCTTCCAGAACAGGGTTTTGGCTGAGTGAAGAAGCAGGGGACAGGTCACTATGACTCTGTCTATGATTCATTTGTTCTTATCTAAGCTGGTACTTTCTACCAAGGCTACCTATCCACAAGACCTATGACTACTTGTTCTTATCCAGGCTGATAGTTTTTCACTAAGGCTGCCTGTCTACAAGATCTATAGCTAATTATTCCAGGGTCAGTGCTTTCCCTCAGAGACCAAGACTTTGTGTTAGCAGGCATGCACCATTGATTTAGGCATATGGTTGATTTTAAGTCTTCAGTGTATTAGCAAAGTTGCTCCCAACACTTACTGAGGCACTTGGCAGACTCTTTTATTTTAGGTGACACACAAAGCATCATTACTATGACAATACTAATTTAATTCACAAAGTGTTTTTGTAAAAGCTCCACCCATGGCTAGGAATACAGATTATGGAAGTTATTCTCTTGGTATGCCAAATCATTCTACCTGTGATGCTGACCACCAGTCTTTATTTAAGTGTGGTCTGTCATTTTGATTGTCTAGCTTGTTATTAACAATAGACTTTAAGAACATTATCATTTAAATATTCATGAGCTCTTTAATCTTAATTACTGGTTTTCTTCAAAGTTTATGATAGAAAATAATTTTGACCAGTTATAAAATCTGCATCATTACTTTCCTAGTTCTTCAAGTTCCTCAAATATATATTACTTTCACCTCTGAACTGAGTGTCTACATATTCATTTATTTTAGTCTTAGTTTAGAAATAATTATATTTAGTTCAATTTCTATTCCAATTTTTTTAGTTTTGATCACCATTATTTCTGTACTTTAATGTCTTTTTCTACCTTGGTGTTTTTTTTTTTTTTTTTTTTTTATTGTCAGGTATCTTGATTTATTGAAGATTTATAGACATTTCAGATGACTTGCCTTCATTTGCTTTATGGATGCCATAGTGTTTCCTTCTCTCTTTTTATTTCTTTCGCTTTTAGTCTCTTTGTAATAGTTTTATGTTTGCCACTGCCATTTTTTAAATTCCTGTGAAATTAACTTCATTCCAACAGAAATTTTAGCATTAAAGATATAAATCTGTTGTTATAAAGAGTTAAAAATCATAGCAACTGACTTCTTTTCATCTGGCTATTTTTCTTCCTGAGTTTCTTCCAATCTCCTTTTACTCATATTGTTTATATTTTTTAAAGATATAGACACAGAATTTTTTTTTTGAGTCAATGAAAAATGATTAGAATACTTCTGAGTGTTCATAGGATAGAAAATATTTTACAACTTTTCTGCCATTATCTTGTATTCTCCCCTTCTACTGGTGTTTGTGTTCTGTGTCTCAATCCCAGTTACTATATAAAGTGATTTCAGAGCCTTCAACTGCCAAAATGATGGTTGTATATTGTTGGATCTCAAGTTCATCTTAAGTTCAATCTACAATACTCATGGAATGATGTGGTCAAAGTTCTGTCCCCATCTTCTTGTGTCTCAGTAATTATAAATATAACATGTCAAATTCTTTCTGTTATCCCCGACTGATTTATTCTCACAGTTGTTCTACATAATTTTCTTAACCTCTTTGCAGAGTCCTCTTTTCACTTTAATTACTTAATTGATTTTGCACACCACTTAATAGTACTTGGTCTGGTCAGGTTTGTTGAGTTGACATTTGCGGTTGGGACCCTGACAACTTGTGGCAATCAGTTAGGCGGCTGATTTTTCACAACAGGGTATTTAATTGATACTACCCTGAGAAAGCATTTTGGACCTTTGGCTATGTTTTTTTGTTTTGTTTTGTGTTTTGTTTTGTTTTGTTTTTGTTTTTTGTTTTTGCTTCGGTGTCACCCGAACACATGGTTGGTAGCTTTAATCACATGCAAGCAGTCATTCTAATCTCAAACAAAACAAAACAAACTATGTATTTTTTTTTTTGGCTTGATACATTCTTTAAATTTTTTTCTTTGATGTTAGTGTGGTACTTTATGCAGAGAGCTTATGATTGAAAAACTAAAATATACAACATTATTCTTTTACTCACCAACTTAGAATCAATTTCAAAGTAAGATAAAATAGTGAGATAGTTAAAGAAAAATATATTCCTTGCTGACTAATCTGATGAAAGATAATGCTAGTTGAGTCTTAGGTAATAAGTACTCTAAGAATAACCTGCCTAGTCATAAGAAGTGATGATTAAAGTCTCCCCATGCCTGATATTTTGTTAATCACATATGATGGGGAAAATAGAGTAAAATATATACCTTCTAGCACCAGTTAGCCATAAAGCAGAGCAGTGGGTATGCAATTTAGTCTTCCCCACCAAATACATCATCAGAACAAATTTTCTCATTGATTTTTGCCAATAGAGAATAGAAAAGTGAGGCAGCCAGAGGAAAAGTATGAGGGGAAGTCAAACTATTCTAGGGTGACTCAGACTTGAGCAGTTCAAGATGGATCTTCTGTTCAGCATCTCAGCATCCCATGACCAGTGTCATATCTTGATGGAGAACACTGTGTTTTAACCAAAAATTATTTAAACTTGCCTTTCATTTTGATCCCTGTGTGAATGGCTTTCGTGAATTGTGTGAAAGGTAGTAACAATTGAGAGAGATTTTACTACTTTTTGGGAACATATTCATTCACATGCCATGGTGCATGAAATTACCTGCTGTACCAATAAAATTCTTTAGGCTTTTGTCATGTGAATTCTAGTTTCATCCTCAAATCTTGCCCTGTGAGAGAACCACCAATGGCAGAATTCTGACTAGAAGCTGTTTTGATGTTTCAGAATCCGGTGTCCCCATCATGATGGATACTTACTCAGTGCTGCATAAAGTGTCACCCTTTCAAAGTTGAGGACATGACATTCTATTTGTACTATTACTTTGGGTCATGGGTTTTGTTTACTTGAAAGAAATAAGGTCATTGTTTTATTTATACCTATTTCACCACTCAGTTTATGAAGCCTCTGCTTACTGCAGTTTGTTTTGTCTCGGTGTCATCAATTATATCCCTGGTGGGTTCACAGAAGTCCTGCTACATACATGGCTTCTGGATAGATCTTCATAGCATGCTGTTAAATGACTTGTTAGGTACCCTTAATTTCTGTAGTATGGCAGGAAATTTGTACTTACAGTTTAGTTGATGGAAAAGTAAAATAAGATGAAGAGAGTGAAACAAGTAGAAGCATTTTTACTTGTACTTGTATTCTCTATAAAGTAAGAAGGAACATTTTATGTTAGGAAGAAAACAGGAAAGTGATATTTTTCTAGAAATTACTAACATTCCCTAACCAAGTTTGTATGGTGACATTAATACTTAGGGTTGATTTCCAGAAAATTGAGTTTTTAAAATTATGTGGATTCTATGCTCATTCTCCTTTGAAATGATAGTGCTGCTGAGAGACAGAGTTCATGAAAGTTTTAATACTTGCATACACCTAGTTCTCTGCTAGAGAAATTACTTTATGAAATCTCATCTGAAAATCTATAAATCCTTTTCATATATTAATAGTGAAAACATCCAAGAATCTTTTGATTGGCTTTTGCTTATGTATCTGTTTTTATTTAATTACTGGAGTTACTGTAGGGGACTCTGAAATTATTTCCTCCTTCTAATATTTTTATCAAACATTACTTCTAATAGTGTTTTGATATTGATTGCCATGTTGTCATACAAGTAGTCAAACAATTAAGAATAGGAAAGGTTGTTGTTGTTGTTAGTATTTATAGTCTATCATTTTCTCAATCTTTCTTAATGTCCCCCTCCCTCTTTTGTTTTTAGATATGCTACTTTAAAAACTGGTTTACAGTAAAAACAACAACAAAATGCCATAATGTATTTTATCTGGATTACTAAAAGATAATTTGATTGACTTTTTTTGTTACTTTTCTTTTCACTATTTGGATCTCAATCAATTCACTTCCCTCACTAATGAAAGAGTGAATTTTTAAAATCTTGATAATTGTGCAGCACCTTAAGCTTAACCATGAGTGAATTTATATTTTGTTAGACACATAAAGTTGTCTTATTAACACAGTTTAAATATCCTCTAAAATTCACTGGATATACATAGTTCTAGGCTACTTATCATTCCTTTCTAGAATAATCTGCACATCAGAGATAATCATTTTTAATTCTTTGAAAACCCACTCCACACTTTATTCATATCAAACTTAATTTTGTATCTTTTCCCTCTCTGCATATCTTCACATTAATTGACCCTTTAATGTTTATATCAAACATTTTCTCTTCATGTATCTTCATCCTCAACTTCACGGACAATGGACAATTTGCTATTTTGATTTCTGAAAATTGTATTTTCCATTTTCTACTAACTAGTTCATGAGTTTTTAGTTCTTATTTTCTAGTAATGATATACTCTATAGTTTACCTCCTCTATATTTTTAAACATAAATATAATTTTATGTGCTCATGACCCTATGTACTTTATTGGGTGATAATCATGTTTCTCACTGTGTTTTTCTTGTTTTCATTCTCCTTGCTGTGGAACAACTTACATTGCTGGGTCCCTTTCTGATTACTATCAGCCATTCTATGAGTGGTGTCACCTTAACCAATATGTTTATGTTGAGGAAATGATTTAACCTGTTTTCTAGTGTAAAATGTTTTCGCTGACATAGGTATGGTTTCTAAAAGGAATACAGGAAGAAGAAGTGAAAAGAAAAGAATGAGAGAGAAAATGATTCTTAGAGTCACTCTTCAGTACATTACAGAGTGAAGGTTGTAGTTCTCTACACAGTGTGGCTTCTTAAATCACAATTCAACAATTGCCCTCTTTCTACAGGTTTAATTTGTCCGTTGGGTTAAAGGAGAAACATCAAGTAAGCACTCACAATTTATTTTCATTGCCTATAAGTGTGTGCCACTTTTCCAGAACAGAGTTGTCTGCTAGCATTACGATATCAGCAGTAATTATCTTCTCATGCAGTTCCTGACCTCTATTGCTAGTGTAGTCCAGAAACAGAGATATCTATCAATTTTATAGAAGGTGATAATTGAGTTTTACTTCTCTTCTTTATAATAATTTGGAGTGATTTTTGAGAGAAAATAGGGTATGTCATCTTCTTTTTGCTGTATTATAATAAAAATGTCTTAAAGTTATTAATTATTTGATAATTTGATTTTTAGACTGAGAATCTGAAAGATGAAAATTTTCATTCCATAG
This sequence comes from Rhabdomys pumilio, assembly GCA_030674055.1. NCBI lineage: Eukaryota > Metazoa > Chordata > Mammalia > Rodentia > Muridae > Rhabdomys > Rhabdomys pumilio. The sequence continues at coordinate 72,307,493 of JANHMN010000012.1, read as the reverse complement.
TTTTATACAGAGTGATCTTGGTATGCAACTTGTATTTAATACTCTCTAACTGAGTGATCTGGTCCACACTGCCCCATGCTTGGGGGCTAAGTGACCCATTCCTTTCGGGTCAGTCAACAGGGTCTAGCAAGAGAGAGAGTGTGTGGATGGAGGGGCAAGAGACTCGAAAAATGCAGACAAGACAGAGTGTGTGCTTAAGTCCCTTTTACTAAAAGGAAATCATTGGTATATATACACTTTACCATGTGCCTCGCAGCCATGCACAAGCAGGGGAACACAGCTGAAGACACTTTACCATGTGCGCCTTGCAGCTGGGGCATTAAACAACAAAACAAGATATGTGGGTAAAACAAGATGTTCATCAGAATGTGCTCAGGTGTTGTAGGTGGTTGAAATACAAGTCTCTTGTCAGGGTTTCTGGCTCGAGATGGCTGCAAAGATGATAGACACTTTCTGCTAAAAGTCAGCTCCCAACAACTGAGGAATGAAATAGCATGCTGGTAATATTGCAAGTTGAAAATATAACAGCCAGAGGAGGGAAAACAAATATAAATTAAAATGTTCGTGGCATCTGGTATTCCATTCATTTTGGGGGGCATAACACAATTTTACTTTTATTCACGTTGTTAATTTGGGGGGTAATTTTCCTTTTGAAGCACCAGCCCCAAACAGGGAGTAACTGGGACCCACTAGGACCCAGGAAGTCACTCCTGGCCTGGAGTACTGGCTCCTTCCTGTCTGGGTCTGAACACTGAGGAAATCTTGGGCCCCAGCTCTAACCCCAGTAGTAACACCCACCCCACATAGTTCTGACACAACCAAGATAATAGGAAAAACAGGCTCCAGTCATAGACAGAGCAGGTAGAACTAGGAGATACAGATGGCAAAGAGCAAGCACAAGAACATAAGCATCAGCAACCCAGGGTACTTGGCATCATTAGAACCTAGTTCTCCCATACAAGAAATTCCTGACTTCTCCATATCACTAGGAAAGCAAAATTCAGATTTAAAATCACTTCTAATGATGATGATCAAGGACTTTAAGAAATACATAAATAACACTCTCAAATAATTCGAGAACACAGGAAAACAGGTAGAAGCCCTTAAAGAGGAAACAGAAAAATTCCTTAAAGAATTACAAGAAAACACAACCAAATAGGTAAAGAAATTGAACAAACCCATCCAGGACATAAAAATAAAAGTAGAAACAATAAAGGAATCACAAAGGGAGACTACCCTGGAGATAGAAAACCTAGAAAAAAAATCAGGAGTCATAGACACAAGCATCACCAGCAGAATCCAAGAGATAAAAGAGAGAATCTCAGGTGCAGAAGATACCATAGAAAATATTGACACAACTGTCAAAGAAAATGCAAAATGCAAAAAGTTCTTAGCACAAAATATCCAGGAAATCCAGGACACAATGAGAAGACCAAACTTAAGGATAATAGATATAGATGAGACTGAAGATTCCCAACTTAAAAGGCCAATAAATATCTTCAACAAAATTATAGAAGAAAACTTCCCTAACGTAAAGAACGAGATGCCCATAAACATACAAGAAGCTTATAAAATGCCAAATAGACTAGACCAGAAAAGAAATACCTCCCATCACATAATAATCAAAACACCAAGTGCACAAAGCAAAGAAAGAATATTAAATGCAGTAAAGGAAAAAGGCCAAGTAACATATAAAGGCAGACTTATCAGAATTATACCAGATTTCGCACCAGATACTATAAAAGCTAGAAGATGCTGGGCAGATGTGATACAGACACTAAGAACACAAATGCCAGCCCAGGCTACTATGCCCAGCAAAACTCTCAATTAACATAGATAGAGAAACCAAGGTATTCTGCAACAAAACCAAATTTATACATTATCTTTCCACAAAACCAGTATTACAAAGGGTAATAGCGGGAAAGCTATAATACAAGGAGGGAAATTATACCATAGAAAGAGCAAGAAAGTAATTTTCTTCCAACAAATCCAAAAGAAGATAGCCACACAAAGATAATTCTACCTCTAATAATAAAAATAACAGGAAGCAACAATCATTATTCCTTAATATCTCTTAAAATCAGTGGGCTCAATTCCTGAATTAAAAGACATAGGCTAACTGACTGGATAAGTAAACAGGACCCAGCATTTTGCTGTATACAGGAAACCTACTTCAGTGACAAAGATAGCCTCTTCCTTAGAGTAAAAGGCTGGAAAACAATTTTTCAAGCAAATGGTCCTAAGAAACAAGCTAGAGTGGCCATTCTAAAATCTGCAGCCTGAGAACACAAAGGAAAGGACTCATGGCTCCACCTGTATAAGTAGTTGAGGGTGACCTTGCCAGGCATCAGTGGAAGTGGATGGCCTTGGTGCCTGAAAGTTTGGATTCCCTAGTGTTGGGGAATTTGAGAGCAGGGAGGTGGGAATGGGATGATGGTGGGAGAACACCCTCATAGAAACTCCCAGAATAATATGGATTAGACATGACAGAGGCAGGACACCAGAAGACTAGAATCCAAAATTCAAACAAAAATTTATCTTGATACTAAAATTTGTTTTGAGAATTGTATACTGCAGAATACACAGCCTTGGTGTATCTACTCATCAAGCAAGCTGAGAAGACCTGCTGGTACCTCTGATATCCTGGAATTTCAGCCTGATGCAGTAAAGACACAGCATCAGAGGCTTATCAATTTATTCTTCCCCCTGCCCCTTTTCTAATATCTAATATCTCAACACTCACAATCAGTTTGAAGAAGTTAATGAAGATTCGGTGCCCATATTTCCTGGGCTTGGGGACAGAAGTGGTTAACAGAAGGGAAAAGTAGTGGTTTTGTTGAAACAGGGGGGATTAGCTAGGATTTATTGCACAGCCATAACCTATTGTTAGAAATAAGTATAGTTGTTATTATGATGAAGTTATAATTTCTTAAATATTACAAAATTTACTTTGATTTCAAATTTAAGGTTTTCATTGGTATGAGTTTCTTATTGATATAAAAGTGAGATTAATATTGTTACTCTCATAGGCATTGTGCCTATATAACAAATTTAGGAATACAAGGCTTAGACCCAGTTCTTCTTAAACTTTTTATACTAATGTGAGATGGTTAGCCTATGAGTTAAAGGCCTGTAGCAAATTCGTGGCTCTGAGTTTACTGTTAAGATGTTTTCTATATTTTAATTAGAAATAGCTGAGAGGAGTTAACAGACAACAGTCCAGATTGCCTTATATGGATAGTTGGTTTTCAAAACGTCAGAAGTCCACAGAATTGACATTACAAACATTTCTGTATTAATGTTCATTTTGATTAGAGATCTGTCTGCTCCTGACAGCTTCCTGTCTTGCATTCTAAGAAGAAACTGAGCATCTTTGGAGTTACTCCGGTCGTGGTGAGACAGCCACTAGGCAAGAATTGCCTCTTTTTATCTACAGACAAATTACTGTCCAGATAAGAACACACTTGCAGAATAGTCAACTGATTATATCTGCCAATACAGAGTAATCAGCCCTTAATAATTCTGCATCACTAGGTCTGTCAGATGATCCTAGGCCAGAAGGCTGAAGATTGAATGCTCCAACGTTTTGTAGTATAGGGACTGTCCAGGTTTTCAGCGGTCTCTATAAATTGGCTAAATTTTAGAAGCTATGCTTTGTGCTTCCCATAATTTTAGTTAACTCAGTCATTCTGGGTTTCTGACGGGATTGAAGACTTATAGTCTCATAGCCAATCCCGGCTATTTACTTTGAGAGAAAAGATTTGAGAAGATGGTTTTCAGCTGACATTCATTCTAAAGTCAAGAAAAAAAAGCCAGGTTCAGAACTAAGTCTTTTAGTTAGCAGAGATGACAGAGGTTCTGGTTAATCAACAAAATGATGGACTGGTATTAGGTCTATCTTATACCTTACTGTCACAAATTGGTATAGTTATGCTTTAATTGTATTTTAAGAGAAAAGTTTTATTTTAACAGGAAGGGTGATATGTAGGAGGAGCTAAGGTGGGAGGAGTAAGGAGAGGAAGAGGAGTAAGGAAAGGAGAAGGAGAAGGAGAGAAGGAGCTAGGTGACAATAGAGAGAGAGAGTGAAAAAGAGAGAGAGAGAGAGAGAGAGAGAGAGAGAGAGAGAGAGAGAGAGA
>JANHMN010000012.1:72274336-72303347 GCA_030674055.1 Rhabdomys pumilio | reverse complement strand
AGAGAGAGAGAGAGAGAGAGAGAGAGAGAGAGAGAGAGAGAGAGAGAGAGAAGCTGAGAGAGAGAGATTGAGAAAGAGAGAGAGGAACATGGAGGTGGATGTTAGCCTGTCTCTGCCAGTCAAAAATAGTTGGTATGTCTAGGCTGGGTTGTGGGTTACACTTCTGATTGTATGAGCATCTTGTTATTGAGCATTACCAAATTATAAAGCCTTTGATTAACATTTAAAATATTGTATAAAAGCAAAAAGGAGGAGAGGAGATGAGATAGGGGTTTTCTAGAGAGGGAAAATGGGGAAAGGGTATGGTATCTGAAATGTAAATAAAATATCCAATTAAAAATAAATAAATAAATAAATAAGAAAATGGATGGGGATATTGGGAGGGGCATCCGGAGCAAAGAGAAAAGGAAGTGGGGTTAAATACGATCAATGTATATTGTATACATGTATACAATTATCAATAAATAAGTAACATAAAAATTAGAAAAAGGAAATTTATTTTTATTTGACACTGTCATGAAATATATTTTTGTCTGATCCTTTTAGTCACTGAATACCACCAGTATGCTTTGCTTTCTTTGAAATATTTCGTGAAGTGTGAACTTGTAAAATTGCTGTGTGTTGATGACGTCCTATTCCAAAGCTTTTAGAAAATATTTTTCCTAATTATATTAAGGCCAACAAGTTTTTTCTGTTAGTCTGAATTTAACAGTGAATTAACTGATAACTCTAAAGTGCCTGCATCACATTTTCCTTCTGGGTGGGGTGTATTTCTCATAGGCTGTATAAGCAAACAACTAAGAGCATAGTTCTCAAATCCAATGTTACCTTCATTTCGGTCTCTCATAGCTGGTATATCACAACCAATCTTTAACTTAATATACTTGCTAAAAATATATAAAGTTATTGAACATGTTTTGTTATATGAGTTCAGGTAAACAAAAATCAGGGTGAAGATTTTTCTAGGTTCAGCTTTCTGAGTACCCCATTACTGTTTCACTCACAAGAGATTTAAAAATTTCAAGTTTTAGTTAATTATAGAATATTTTGTTGAGCCTGAAAAGATTTTTCGTAAGTTAATAAGTTTTATTTTTATTTTCGCAGATTTCTCAGAGATTCTGTTCACCCTGGTTTTTGTTCTGGCAACTCAGAATTGAAAAATTCTGGGTAACATTTCTCTCATAATACATCATTTCTATAGGACTAAACAGCTACAGATACTTGAGCTAAAGTGTCAATGGAAATAAGAGAATAGGAGAATCCATATATGTTCATCATCAATTATCCTTGTCAAAATTTTGCATGTAAATCTTAAGTTAAAGTAGTTATAACAATTTTGTACTATGGTTCATTAATAAGTTTACTCATGAATACAACATTTTTATTATCAGCTAACTAAGAATTAACAAATGTGTCTGACAAGTAAATGTAGATGTTCATTTATTATTATGGTAATAATGATATTATTATTTACTATATGTGTGCATTTGTAGGGAATATGTAAGTGCTCCGTGTATTTATGAAATTCATAGAAAAAACTTAGATCTTTGTCCTTTGGTGTCTCCTATCTCTTATTTGATAAAGGACCCCCTCATTACCCTGGAATATTGTCTGTTTGGTCCTAGCCAGGTAGTCTGTGACTCTCCAGTGATTTATCTGTTTCTACCACTCATCTCGACATCACTGGGCTTACAGTTAACTACAAGCACATCTGGCTTTTTTATATAGATACTGCACTTAAGAACCAAGAACCAAAGTGGTCATATTTGCTAAGAATGCTCTTAACTAATAGATCCACATCATCACCCACCGTATGCTCAATTTATGACATAGTTATATGACATCATTCCTAGATAGAAATAAACAAACTGGTACTCATTCAATAGAAGTGAGTGAGAACAGACAAACATAACAATACCAAAAATCCAACTTGGTGACCTAGTGAGTTTTAATGAGCAAACATAAAAATAGTTTGGATGCGAAGTTACATACCAGAGCAGAAATGATTAAAAGACAACAGCATCCTCAAAAGCTCACCCTAGCATAGTTACAATTTATGGAACCCGGGATTCTAGAACCCTCTGAATAGCTTGCAGCTACACAACAGGTTGGAGAGTGACTTTTCCAGGTTAACAGCCTGCCCAGCCTCTTGGAAATCCAGCTTCTCTGAGAGTGATTCTCACTCATACTTACAGCTTGTAGATACTTGGGGAGGGAGAAGTCTAAAATATCTGGTCAGTTTTCAGGAGTACCAGAAGATATTGAGTTGTTTACTGCTTCTCTTATTAATAATCCTTACCGCAGGATGAAATGTTTCACTTTCTTTAGAACATTCTGCACCCACAAGCTTTCTTTCATGATGCTATCTCAGAGGATATTCAACAGAGAAATGTAATAATTCCATAAACAAATATGTCACATTAAAACAACTTACCATTTATACTATCTTAATTTTTATTGTATTTCTTATTTAAAACACTTTAAAATTTAACTACAATTTGATCATGCTCTTCTCCTCCCCCAAGTCCTTCCAGATCCTTTTGCCCTTCTTACATACTCAACTTTAAGTTCTTTCTCAGAAAAACAAACAAATAAACAAATAAGAAGTACAACACGAAACAACTCCCAAATCCAGAAAATAAAATAAAACAACCAAACAGAAACAACAACAACAACAATAAATGCAACCAAATAAAGCTTATAAAAAATTTTGAGAGTCTATTATATGTTGGTCAACTACTCTTATACATGAGGCTTTTCCCCAGTGATTGATACCCAGTGTCACTCCATTGGAGAAAACTGATTTCTCTCTTCTAGCAGATATAAATGACAGTTCATTGTTAACTTGTTAACCTTTACTCTAGTGGCTAGGTTTTCATTCACTCATTAATTAATTTATTTTAAATATAACAAAATAAAATAAGACAAAAGAAAAAGTATCACAGCTAAGTTGAAAAGGACAAACCAACACAGGTGAAAGAGCTCAAGAGAAATCAGAAGAATTATAGACTCACTCATTCACACACTGAGAAATTCCATAAATACACTACATTAAAAGCCATAATGTAAATGCAGAGGACCTTGTGCAGATCTGTGCAGGGACTGTGTATGCTGCATCAACCTTTGTGAGTTCATTCTAATTTCCCTCAGTTGATGAAGAGAACATTGTGTGCCTGGAGTCCTCCATCCTATCCTCCCTCAGGCTTTTATACTCTTCCTGTCTCATCTGTGGTAGAGTACTCTGAACTCAGTGAAGAGGGATTTGAGGCTGACATCCAATCAGAGCTGAGTGTTCCAAGACCTCTCTCTCACTATCTCCATAATGACTGACTGTGGGTCTCTATAATTTTTAGCTTCTGCTACAGAATGAAGTGTTTTTGATGATGGATGAACAAATCACTGATCTATGAGTATCGCAGAATATTATTAAGAGTCATTTTATTTCTATTTTCTGATGTTTTTCTTTTACTTCTTTAGACCAGTATTGTTTGGTTTTGACCTAGATCTTTGTGATATCTAGTCTTTGGTTCTTGATCCTCTAAACAGAGTCAAGTGTTTGTTCATGCTCAGATAAAGGACTTTAAGTCAAAACAATTATTGGTTGATTACTTACAAACAATTTTTTTTGCCACCAATGCCTTAGTATATCTTGCATACAGTACACCCTTATAGATAGATCATTGGGTTTATGGCTGGCTTGGTGCTTACATTTCTCTTTGTTAGTATGCAGAGTACCTTCCTGTACCAAAGACACTATAAAGTAAGGATGAAGGCTCTATATAGGCAGTGTCTCAAACTCTTCATGATCAGTAAGTTATAAGTGGTGTCTTCAAAATGTATAGGGATCATATTTTGTATACTGTGCGTATACTGTCAATAAAAAAAATACTGAGGGTCGATGAGAAACAGGTAGAAAGTAGGGATTTTTAATACAAAGAATGGAACTCTGAAAGATAGTCAAAGGCAAGGGATTTGCAATCCAGGCTCTGAGAAAGTAGGATGTATGAAATGAAGGAGATAATGTGACAGATATAGAATAGTTTAAATGGGTTAAACAAGGTACAAACTAGTGGGGGAAAAAGCCCAGCAAAAAGCCATAAGCATTGCTAATAAATAAAAAGCCTCCAGTTCATTATTTGGGAACTGTGGTGCTGGTGAAAATGCCCGAGGTTATAAATAATATACTGAATGTGGACCTAGAATCCAAGCTTAGAGGCTGAGAAAATCTACAGCAAGAAGTTGGGGAACAACCTTTCCCAGAGCCTTTCCTTGCTGGGCAAGAGGTAGTCCTTTAACAGAAAGCATACTCTTAAAGCCTTAACATACTTCCCAGGTACTGAAGAGGGACTGAGCAGCCTGGGCCCATGGGAAATCAGTTTATACTTAGGAGCAAAGGCTGCAAAGGCCTGGAGTCAAATATTTAGTGGCATGCTGTGGCCAGGAGTAACCTTTCCAGTGGGGGAAGAAGTCAGAGGGCAGGCTCAGCCCAGAATGGTAGGAAATGTGGGGACACAAGAAAGTTGGTGACAGTCCAGAGTCTGAGAGAGAGGGGCCCATTCATTGGGGATGGGGGCAAGGAAACAGCAGCCTGAGCAACATGCTGCTGAATGGTAATGAGACTTGGTGTTCACCAGATATAGACATGTGGAAAATGTGGAAAAAAGCCAATATGTTAACAGACTTGGTAAGATACTAAGAAATCTACAAATAATTGAGAAATTAGAATGGCAACCCATAGAGATGCAATATAATGAGTTAAATACAAATTCTGTGTAATGAAGTCACTTTAGTGCGATGTCATACAATAGAGTATGAATTTCATTTATAGAGTTTGGAAATTAAAAATATGTATATATGTTAATACATCATACAACTGATACTCAAGATTTCAATGTTTCTGCCTTGAGTTCTAAAAGGAGTAATTCTGAATTTACACATTTATTAGAGATGATGGCTTAGAGATGATTTTGTAGATAGAAGTTTATGACACCACAACATATGTATCCATTAAAATACAACATGATTTTAGGCATATGGCATAGAAAATTTTATAGATATTGCTTACAATTCTACAGGTCAAGCAATTATAGAAAGACCTATCAGAACTTTAGAGGAAATTATCATAGAACAGAAGGGGTCTCCTAAAGATAGTTTAAATAATAATTTATTAACTTTAAATATTTTAAATATTATTGAGACAGGTAGCACAGTTGCTGAAAAGCACTATATTTTAGAAAGGATCAATTAATTAGATAAATCTAGATATGTGTTAACTTTGGAATGGCAGGTAGGAGATTGTTGTGTTGGGGAAGAGGTCTTGTCTTTGTTTCAACAGGAAAAGAAAAGCTATGTATTTCACACAAATTAATAATGATTAGATTTTGTGTGGGGAGAGATCCTGAAGACCTAGGCTGCACCTATGAAGGAAGAAACCAAGAAGAGCAAAATAGGTAACATGAATTGTTGAACTCTTTACATGGAAACAGCTTTGAAACTGGCTGAGACATGAATATCTCGAGCCAGAAACTGAGCTATATAGAGCCAATGTTGGTCTTGTTAGCTACACAATCCTCAGAAATTATTAGTTCATGGCATTTTTTAATATGGCATGGAGGAATTTCATATTACAGTTTGGTTGTACAGTCTACACTGACATAATGTTTGATGCAAACTTTAGCTGAATTGTGCACACTTCATAATCTACACATGTATTTTTGCACCAATGTATATTACCTTTGAAAGTTTATGTTTTCAGAGTTTAAGGACAAGACACCAATAGCTCAGGTGACCCAACCACAGATTGCTCCAATAGCTGTTTTATCAAAAACTTGTTTCCAGAACATCTTCAAAGCAGCTGACTGGTTGATTCAGCCTTAGACTGCATTAAGTAGGACTTCGATTAAGCATTGCACTTTCCCATCACAAAAAAAGCAGAAAAGAAATGAGGCTGCTAACTTTCCTAAGAATTGGTCAACATCTCAGTTTTCTTAGGGCCACAAAAAAATAACATTACCTCCTGACAGCAATTTTAAGAGAATGATGCTCTATTCCTCATGCCCCCCAAATGGGGTGGGTTGGTTTTAATTCTTGTACAAGCTTCTGTGTCTATGAAGTTCATTTAAAAATGTAATGTGCAGTTCTAGTTCTTTTGATATTACAAAGCACTTAGGATACTTAAGAAATGTAAACTAGTAGTCAATCAGACTTACTGTCTAGATACTAATACAGTTAATTACAGAAATTTATTTTCTTGGTTGAACAGATAACAAATAGCTAGAAATAAGCAATGTTTGTCTATTCAGATATGTTATAGATAGATAGGTGGTCTTCAAAACCCTCAGAGAGCTACAAAATATGGCATTTAAAGATAATTTATTAATATATGTAAGGCTTTTCATGACAGTGAGACAAGTCTTCTCTTGGCAGTACTCCTATTCTACTTCAAAGAAGATAATGGGCATCCAAGAACTTCTTTATTAAATTTGATTCAAATATTACAAACTGCTACAGGGAAAGAAATTGCTCATGATTTAGCTTCTGAAAGAATGTGTCCAAACGGGACAAACAGGATGCAAAGAAGGCAAATATAGAGCTTTGGTAAAGCTAAGTAGGAAGTCTTTCATAATTTCAGTTTTGCAGAAATGTCTTAAGATATTTTGGGCCGGAAGGCCAAAGATGATACTCCAACAGTGCAAAGGAACCTTGGGTGACTGTCCAGGTAACTAGCAAACTCTGTCATTTTTATAGTTTGGAAGCTGCTGATTCTGTACTTCATGATTACTCAGGTCATACTTATTCTTATAATGTCTCTGATGGAGTTGAAGACTAGATAGTTATAGTCTCACAATTAAGCTTAAGTTGTTTAGTGTTTAAGAAAATGTTTTTTAGTCTAAAATGATATTTTTAGGTTAACAATACAAGTTAAGATAGAGTGTAATTTGGGTACACAATTTGGGCTTACCAAGTAGGATACATAATGGAGTACTTTCTCCAATGTTGATGAATACAAGTAGACTGGATAATGTGAATATAATGCTTACCTGATACATTTCATAGATGTTCTTATTTTATATAATTTATTGATGTTGGAGAAAAAGACTTTTATTGGACTAAAGTGGGGAGATATAGGGATAATCTCTTTTGTACTATGTGGGAGTATCACCTGTTAATAAAAAATAACTGATGGTTTATTAGCAACAGGCAGGAAGTAGAATGTGTGAGTTTTTATAGAGAGATTGGAACTCTGATGGATAGTCAGAGACTTGATATTCACCACCTAGACTCAGAAGAATTTGGAAACTGAGTAGAGGAGAGTCATGTGGCAGATATAGAATAGTTTAAATATGTAAAATCAGTTATAGGTTATTTGGGGAACAATCCTAGCAAAAAGTCATATGCATTGATAAGAAATAATATGCCTTCAACTCATTCTTTAGAAATTCAGGTGCAGGTGGAAAATCCCAAGGTTACAAAAATGAGCCGTTGCTTTCAGTTTGTGAAGATCAACACATAGTCTTGGTGACAACATGTATTGTTTGCTATACGTATGTGTCTCCTTTGGCCAATGACCCAATTATATATAACCAAATCCTGTCACTGGAAGCTTTATTTGGTTACAGGAGATGACCAACTAGGAGTCTGTCTCTCCATTATCTAGTGATATCATGTAGAACAAATTCATACACACATACATTGGAGGAAGTTTCTACTGTATTAGGTTTCCATACTACCCTTCAAATGTCCCTTAATTTTAACTGTCTTTCTGTATATTTTTGTCTCAATCTCTCTCTCTCCCCCTTCATTATTTGATTATCCCATTCAACTCTGACCTGTGTACATCCATAATTCTCTATTTTATTTTTCTTTTCTAACATGATCTCTCTGTTCCCTCTAGTCCCTACTCCATACCCATGATCTATTATTTTACCAATTATACCTTTGTTATCATTGATATAATAGCTAATATCCACAAATGAAAGAATATATGCCATATTTGTCTTTCTGTGTTTGAGTTAGTTTATTCAGGGTAATTTTTCTAGTTCCATCCAAATTTCATGATGTCATTTTAACTGCTGAGTACTATTTTATATATTGCATTATGTGATACATTTATGTGTGTATTACATACAAATCTACCTCAGTTTTCTTATCCATTCTTCTCTTGAGGGACACCTAGGTTGTTTTCAGTTCAAAAGAACATAGCTCAGCAAATATCTTTACAGTAGGACGAGCATCCTTTCAGGATGTCTAAGACTAGTAAAAGTGGATCTTTATGTAGGTCAATTATCATCTTCATGAGGAACTATCAAACTGATTTTCATAGTGGTGTATGAGTTTGATTCCACTAGGTTTATATGAGTGTTCCTCTTACTCAACATTCTCACCAGCATGACTTGTCACTTGTTTTCTTGGTTCTAGCAGGTGAAAGATAAAATATCAATGTGCTTTTATTTGAATTTTTCTGATGGCTAAGGGTATTGAACATTTCTTTAAGTATTTTTCAGACATTTTAGCTTCCTCTATTAAGAATTCTGTTCATATCTGTATCCTATTTTTAATTGGATTGTTTGTGTTTTGATATATAATATTGATATATAATATTTTTAGTTTTTAAAATATTTTGTATATTATCTTTCTATTAAATGAATAGCCTGTAAAAATAATTTTCTATTCTATAGGCTGCCACTTTATGTGAACAACAGTGCTCTTTTCTGTGCAGAAGCTTCTCAGCATGAGATCCACTAAGTGCTGTTATTAGTGCTCATATTAATGGAGTTCTGTTTAAAAAGTCTTTCCTGTGCCAATGAGTTCAAGGCTATTCCCTACTTGGTCTTCTGTCAGGTTCAGTGTATCTGATTTTATGTTGACTCTTTGATCCATCGAGTTTTATGCAGGGTAATATCAATGGATCAGTTTGCAGTATTCTACTTGTAGACATACAGTTTGACCAATTTATCATTTGTTGAAGATGGTCTATTTTTTCAGTTGTGTAATTCTGGCCTCTTTATCTAAACTCAGGTGTCTTTTGGTATGTATATTTATATCTGGGTCTTCAATTTGATTTCATTTACCATTGTATCTATTATTGTGTCAGTATTATGCTGTTTTTACTATAAGTATATAGTTTAACTTGATAGTGGGCGTGGTAATAGTTTCATCAGTTATTCCAGTATTCAGAATTATTTTGCCATCCTAGATTTTTTTTTATATTTCTACACGATGTTGAGAAGAGTCCTTTCAACATATGTGAGAAAATCTTTAAGAATGTTTACGTGCATGGTATTGAATCTGTAGATTGCTTTTGGTAGGACAGTCATTGTTAAAGTGCTGATCCTACCGATCCAGGGCACTGGAAATCTTTCTGTCTTCTATCTTTTCCATTTCAAGTATCTCACTTGCTTGATTAAAGTTAACCTAAGATATATTTATATTCTTTGAGGTTATTTTTCCCCAGTACTCTTACAAATTGTGTTTGGGAAGGCTACTGGCTTTTGCTTTGTTTGTGAAATAATTTGTTTTCAGCTACTTTGTAAAAGTCTTTATCAGCTGTAGAAGTTTTCCAGTGGGAGGTTCAGAATCCCTTATGTATACTATCATATTGTCTGTAAATAAAAATACATTAACTTCTTGCTTTTTAATATATATATATATATTCCTTTGATCTCCTTCAATTGTCTTATTACTCTAGGTAAAACTTTAAGTATTATAGAGTAGGTATGGAGAGTAGAAAATCTTGCTTTGTTCCTTATTTCAGTGGAATTGCTTTGAGATTTTTTTCCATTTAAGTTGATGCTTGCTATGGGGTGTCTGTAAACTACCTTTATTTTGTTTAGGTATGTATCTTCTATCCCTGATCTCTTCAAAACATTTTTTATGAAGGGTGTTGAGTTTCATTACAGGCTTTTGCTGCATCAAATTGAACACATGATTTTTTTGTCTTCCAGTTTGTTTATATGGGTGTTTACATTGACAAATTTTTGTATGTGGAACCATTCCTGCCTCTTTGGGATGAATTTTGCTTGATCATCATGGATGATCATTTTGATGTGGTTTTGGATTCATTTTACAAGTATTCTATTGAGTATTTTTGGATCTATGTTCGTAAGGGAATTTGATCTCTCATTCTTTCTTCCTGGAATCTTCATGTGGTATAGATATGAAGGAAACTGTAAGCTCATAAAATGAGTTGGGAAATGTTTCTTCTGTTTCTATTTTGTGAAATGGTTTGATATGTTTTGGCATGAACTCTGAGTATGGTAGAATTCTGTGCTAAAATTAAATGTCCCTGGAGACATTTAATCACTGCTTCTATTTTACCTATGGTTATAGGGCTGTTTAAGTTACTTATCTGTTCTTGATTTAAGTTTGGTAAATGGTACGTAATAAGAAAATTATAAATTTATTTTATATGTTTCAATTGGGAGAAGTACAAGTTTTTAAAGTATGTCCTAAAAATTCTCTGGATTTCCTAGGTGTCTCTTGTTTTGCCCTTCTTTTATTCTCTGACTTGCTAATTGGAAATCCCAACTCTGTTTGGGCAAGTTTTTTTTTTTTTCCTTATCATGTGGCTTTCCTCAAAGACCATCTCTTTCTCTAACTGATTCTTTGTATTGTTCTCATTGTTTCTATTTTATTGTTTTCGGCTGTAGAGCCATAAGTTGATTATTTCTTGCCTTCTACCCCTCTTGGGTGTGATTACTTCCTTAACAGCACACCTGAAATCTTTATAACAAGTAAGTAAGAAGGACTTTTGTTTCTGATCCAGTCAGTTTGATGTTTGTTTACTTCTTGTACTTTGATAGTTATCTCCTTTAGGTTGGAGAACTTTTCTTCTATGATTTTCTTGGAAACATTTTCTATGCCTTTGACCTGAAATATTTTGTGCATTATAAAATATTTACATACAAAATAATAAATTTGTGCTTCGAACCATTTAAAAGGGTTTGGGTTGCTTACAATTTTTAGCTATTACAAAGAACCCTGCAGAAGAGTCGGAGGGAAGATTGTAGAAGAAAGAGAGTAGAAGACACTTTTAACATTCCTTCTAGGCTGCACCCCACAGTTACCTGGCTGTTGCCAGTTATGCCTAACTCACTATAAAAGACTCTGTTTGTCCCCCTCCTCTTCCTCTTAAAGGAAGGGATGCCTCAGTATGGTCCTGCAGAGGCACCCTCTCCAACCCACCATACTGCACCTCTACAAACATACTTGGTAGACCCATAACATCCACGAACTGGTAAGCTCCCTTCCCCCACTGGTCATTGAAAGTGTCCCCTGGTTCCAAGGGAGAACGGTTGAACTTTAAGCCACCCTATGATATCCTTCAGGACTGAGGCATTCACAGTCATGACTGGCCTTCTCACTAAACCTTCATTATAGGACCTCTACCCCTTGGTAACCTCGGCCCCCCCCCCCCCCCGCCCCCTCCGACTCTCCTGGAAGTGGTTCTCTCTGGCTGCTGAAAAAAAAAATCCTAAACTTAGGTAAACCATTCTCCCTCAGGCTCTGATCCCCACAGTTGGCCCAGAGATTACCCTCTAGTTCACCACCTGGGTGATATCCTGGTCATCCATCTGGCTGCTGCCTTAGCTAACTCCTTAGCTGTGCTCTGCATGCAGGAATGGACAAATCTCTAGCTCCTCTTCTACTCTCACCCAGAAGGGAATGTCTTTGCTGCCACACCTCCAGATCTAATTCACAGGCTAAATTTGACCCCATTATCCACAAACCAATAGCTCTTCAAGGCCTCAAAGCAGCTTGCTAAAAGGCTTAAAAGCATAAGGTGTTTTTACAACTCCCCAGTGTTCCAGCTCCTCCCTCATTTTCTGCTGCTTGCTATCCACTGGCTCCTCACCGTGATTCTCCCGCTGCCCCAACTTTTTCCCAGCTGATGTGCACTTTCACCTCACCCCTCTCTCACTCCTGCCTGACTGTTCTCAGCTCTCCACATTCTCTCGCGTGCCTTGACAGTTACTTGCTCTACTGAGCTGCCTCTGGCACTTCTGCTTCCCAGCAGCTGCTTTTGCTGCCACACCTTCCATGTACGGGTGTGGTCTCTTGCCCCTCACAATGCCCCTCCTGAGCATTTGGAGTGCACTTGCTTTGTCACCTGAGCAAAGTGGCCAGAAAACAGAACACTGCTTCAGGTGCTGCTCTTTGTCTTCCAGCACTTGCCAATATTCTGCTCTGCTGAGTTGCAGGCCACTCTGCAGCCACCGCCACCTGCCAAGCTGCACCATGAGTGCCCCTCACAATGTGCTGCTTAGATTCATCTGAATGTTTGTCTTTGCCAAGCTTCTGTTGTTCCAGTCTGAGATAACAGCCACATTCCTGCAGCTCCATTCGAAGGTATAACACATGATTCTTAGTGCCATCTTAACTAGGGGCTTAACTGTAACTGTGTCTTTGTTGTGGGCAGATAAGGTTTTGCTATACTATTGGACTCAAATCCTAACAGTTTACCCCTCAAGGTCTCTGAAAAAGATATGGGCATTTTGGACAAGATTCTACCTGAATTGTGGTATGATAACCACTGAGAAACACTGATTAGTTGTCTTGCCACTGCCTGAGCTTGGCCTACACTGTGGACAAACAGAGAATACATAGAGAGTTAAATCTCTCATATTGCTTAAGGCAAAGTGGGCCATTTATTTATCACATCTACTCCACAGGAAAAAGTTTTTCGTCTTCTGAGTCTGATGGCCAGACTGCGTCTGCCCAATTTGTGATGGAGACCACAGGGACCTAGGAACTGTTTAGGTAGTGGACTATAGACCAAGTTATGTCATTTTAATTAATATATAACATTTAGATTGTAATTTATTCTTCCCACATTTCTGACAACATTGAGAACTTAGCTATCTGTAGCTTGACAGCTAGAAAACAGACCTCTAGCTGGTTACCCTAAGGTAACCCACCACCTTATTAGCTCATTAGTAAATTTGTTAAGTAGCTAAGATGGCCAAGTCTCTTATCAAAGTCAGATGGGTTTGCCTTGCTCACAGACTTCATGATAAAGGATACACAAGTTCAGATGTAAGAATTCACAGATGTAATCTTCTGTTACTTATCTAAACTTAGTTTACAGCAACTAAATGCTTCATACTTCCTCTCCTTTCTATACCATTATCCTAACATCAGCCAATAGAGTTCTTATAAATTAGCCTAAGCCTAATAAAACATTCCACTATATTATTGATTCACTTTTATAATCACAAGTTCAGTTTCCTTTGGTGCTTTGTAACTATAAACTTAAAGTTTTTCTCATGCTAAAGCTATCATAGTTACAAGTATAAGTTTCCTTTTGTTATTTTTTAACTATAAACTTAAAAATGCTTCTCATTATGCTATTCAGTCTCCTAGACCGAAGGAAAAAGCCCTTTTTGCTCCTTCTGCTCCACAAAAGTTTTTTGTCTTCTCTAAGCTCATCTTAAAGACTGTTCATGCTGTTAACAAATTTATCTCTTTTGTAAGCTACAGGGAACCCACTCAAATCTACCTCTCATGAACCAAATAAACTCCATCCAGATAATCAACAGTCCACTTGCCTCCTATCCCAGAGAGTGAGATTCCTCTCCTGTGCCTGGGATTGGGACTCCCCTCACCCAACTGGACTCTCAAATCCAAGACCTAAGAGTTTCAAATGTACTTTCAAATGTAAACCTAAGAATTTTTTTTTCTCCCAAACATACTTAACTTTATTTTCTAAGTCTAATATTTGTATATGTGTGTTTCAGGATCTTGTCAAGTCTAGGCACTTACTCAAAATCTACATCCAGATAGCACCACAGAAGCAACCCACAGATGCTCCAGTCTACTCTCACAGACATAGACACTTCTACTGGACCTGTCCCTTCTTACCCACAGATGGTTCCACAGACCCTGGACAGCAAGGAAACAGCCAACTCTACTAAAACTGGACTAACATCCCCATACCCATTTTCTTAGGTTTCCCAGAAAAAAGAAAAACATTGCCCCAAAGTCATCAGAAAGTAGCTAATAATCATGATGACTCTGTTTCCATTTCACCATCTCATCTTTCTAGTTTTTCAGTTTTAAATTAAACCAAAATGGAGGAATGTTAGCATTCCTTCTAGGCTCCATCCCACAGTTACCTGGCATCAGCCAGGTATGCCTGCCTACTGCAAAAGAGGGTGTTTGCCTCCTTCTTTCTCTCAATTACTCTTTTATCCTCTTACTCTGTTACTCTCTTAAATTCTCTGTCCCTTTTCTCCCCATTCTCCTCCTCTGTCTCTCCAAGTATTCCAGACTGATCTCTACTTTCTCTCTCTCTCTTCTCTCTCTCTCTCTCTCTCTCTCTCTCTCTGGCTTTCTCTCTTTCGACTCACTCAGTTTTCCTTTGCTTATACCAAAATAAATTTTATTTCATACTATATCTTTTGTATGGCTGGTACCATAAGAGGAGAGATGCCTCAGCACGTTTCTACAGAGAAAACCACTTCTACCTTACCATACCTTGCCTCTACCAAACTTATTCCTGGTTCTTTCTTTAAAAAAAAAAAAAAGAAAGAAAGAAAGAAAAGAAAAAAGAAAAACACAACAGACACCATATCATCAACTAAGCAGATCTTCTATGGGTTCACAGAGACTGAAGTGTCAAATACAGACTCTGTACGGGTCTAAGCCAGGTCTCTCTCTCTCTCTCTCTCTCTCTCTCTCTCTCTCTCTCTCTCTCTCTCACACACACACACACACACACACACAGGCACAAACACACAGATATCATATAGTTACATAACATTGTGTCCTTGTGAGACTATAAACAGTGGGTAGAGGGGGTGTCTGACTCTTTTGCCCATGTTTGGGACACCTTTCCTCCTATTGGGTTGACTTATCCATCCTTGATATGAGAGGATTTTTGCCTTAATTCTTACTGTAACTTGTTAGGCCATGTTTTGTGTATATCCCTGTGAGGCCTGCCTTCTCTTTTATTTGAAGGGAAACAGAGAATTGAATCTATGGGAGGCAGAGAAGTGACTGGAAAGAGTAGAGAAAAATAAAAACTGATCAGATGTAATGTATGAGAGAAAAATAGAAAAAAAACTAGACAAACAACAATACAAAATAGGAACAAGGAACAACTCTGATGGTTTGAACAGTTGAAATACTTGGTGTCCAGTTGGTGGAACTGTTTTGGGAAGAATTACCATGTGTGTTCTTAATGGAGGAGATTTGTCACTGTGGGTGAGTCTTGAGACTTTAGAAGGCCACAGCATTCCTTGTGAGCTCTCTCTGTCTCTTGCTTGTGCTGGTGATCAAGACATAAGCTCTCAGGTTACTGGTACTCTAGTGCCATGGCTTTCTCCCTGCTGCTATACTCCCCTCTTTTATGATCGTGGACTCTAACCTGAGATTGTCAGCACCAAATTAACTCTTTCAAAAATTGTCTTCGTCACAATATCTTATTGTAGCGATAGAAAAAAAGCTAAGACCACCTATGGGTAATTTTTTAATATAGTGTTTTATAAATATGTTAAAAGTGATTGTATTCTCTGGTACAAAATAGTGAAGTTATGAGTATTTGGTTTTCAAAGTACATTGTGAAGTTGGGCTCAATTCCAAGTTTCCACATGTAAGCTCCTAATTATAGTATGTTTATATCAACATAGGATATCTCCATTAGTTGCCCCCTGGATTTCAACAGTCCATACATGAGAGTTACTTGTTCTTTATGCAACTTATCAGGTGAACAGTGAGTAGTAATTGCTCAAATTATAGTTCTAGACAAAAAATAGAGTAGTTAAATTATCATTATAAATTTATATTCTTCTTCTATGCAAAAACATATATAGATTACAGATCACAATTTATTTTTAAGAGTGGTTAGACTTCTCATGAGTTGTGAGAATGTGGCTTTTGTGGCATGAAATGTTGGAAGTCTATTGTAAAAGTACTCCAATATTTTATAATGAATGCTAACTAAATTATGGAAAGAATATCTTGTTACATCAGGTCAAAACTATATAAGTTCAGCTTTATAATAATGTTCTTATTATGGGTATTTTCAGCAAATCTTAATAAAATTTAATTTTAGATACCAACAAAAATGATTGCTTAGTCTTAAAGTTAATTATAGGCAATGTACATTACACAGTTTATTATAATTTTAATCTGCAAGTCACTATTATAAAATATTGTTAAAAGAAGTTTTGATTCACTGTTTTTTATTCATTTCAAAAAAGTGAACATAAAATAACCCAAAATAAATAGAACAACATTAAAAGATGTTAGATCATCCACATGTTGAAAAATCTCTGTCTTTATGTCTACACTGGAATTTTACTGGTTGAATCTGATTGAAAAAAAAAAAAGATTCTATGGAAAAATATAGCTACCAAATTTTAAATATTTTTTCTAAATATTTCTAGTTTGGTTTTTAATATTTGTCCTACTTAGTGTTTCTATTGCTGTGATGAAACACAATGAGTAAAATCATTTTGGGGGTGGACGGAGGTTTATTTGGCGTATACTTTTGTATCTTAATCTCTCACTGAAGAAAGCCAGGGCAGTAACTCTAACAGTGAAGAGACCAGGAGGCAGGTCCTGACGCAGAGGCCATGGAGGGGTGCTGCTCATTGGCTTGCTCCACGGTTTTCTCACCCTCCTTTCTTATACAATTCAGGATCACCATCCTGGAGGTGGCTCCACCCACAATGGGCTCTTTTCTTTGCTGTCTTTTCACATGAACAACTAATTAAGAAAATGTCTTAAATGTTTGCCTACATCTGGGACTTATAAAGGCATTTTCTCAGTTGTAGCTCCTTTGTCTCCAATGACTCTAGCTTGTGTTAAGTTGACATAAAACTAGCCACCAACATATTATTAGTAAAATAGTAATAATAATAATAATAATAATAATAATAATAATAATAATAATATGCAAATATACCAAGCCACAGTGAAAGTGAGAAACTTGATATAGTAGTGAATTAGGCAGGACCCTTTAGAGTGATAGATCCCATAGATTGAATCTCTTTATACAAAAAGGTGTTTATCAGAATGACTTATATGCTATAGTTTAGCTATCTCTGAACAGAAGATCTAAGAATCCACAGATTGGATTCAACCATGAGGCTGAATATCTAAGTTGGTCTTCAGTGTCCATGGAATCCCAAGAAAGTTGTCTCTAATGCCAGTGAAAACATGCTACCAAGGTAAAAGCAAGCAGGAAAAGAGCAGAGATTTTCTTCTTCCATGCCCTTATATATACTTCCAGCAGAAGGTGTGGCCCAGGTTATTGGTTGGTCTTTCCACTTCAAAGGGTCTGGATCTTCCCACCTCAAAGATTCAGATTAAAGTTCAGAATTAAAAGTGGTTTTTCCCACTTCAAATAAGAAAAATCCCTACAGGTATGCCCCCCTGTTTTTGTTCAGGACATCTCAGATGTAGTCAAGTTGACAATGAAGAATAGCCATTAAAAGAAGGTACACTTTGTCTGTGTAATGTCTTGCTCTATGTTTGTTACCATCTGATGCAGGAGAATTTTTTTCTGATGGTTGCTAATTATGACACTGATATATAATTAAAGAGACTATTAAATGGAGGCAGCAACTTACTGCTGAGATGACTGTAAAGTCTGTGATATGATCAAGTTGAATACAAATGTCTTTTAAAGTTATTTACATGGAAGTCCAGTGCTTTTACTTCTATAGTTTGGTGTTCATGGTGTACATGGTTTTCTTTTTTGCTTTTGTCATTCTTTCTCTTTTTTATACTCTTTCTTTCCTCCCTCCCTGTTTTCCTCCCTCCTCCCCTCCTTCCTTCCTTCCTTTCTTTCTTCCTCCCTTCCTCCCTCCCTTCCTTCTTTCCTTCCTTCCTTCCTTTCTTTTTAATTTAACTGGTGAAAACAAAGAGTAAATCAGGCCTGTAATCTCCACAAATGCTCCCTGCGCCTTGCATCTAACACCATCTGGCCACAAAGACAACATTCTATTTATTACATACCAAAGCCTGAATCCTGCTGATGCATAAACAGTAATTAAAACACAAGCCAACCATGCATGCCAGATCTGTTAGAACTATCCTTTGAGTATCGTAGAATTTCTATGCCAATGGGCTTATTGAGAAATTGGCTTGTGATTAAAGTTTAATGATTTATGTCTGCAAGTGAGGTTCATTTGCTGCTTACTGAAATATGTTTGACAGCATCTTTCTGATTTTCCTAGACCCATAGTCACAGAGATTGTTAAGGCAATACCTTAGTTAAATTTAAACATTAACTTGAGATGTCAACCTATATAATCTAATCACAGGTATTTTAATATTCATTCTTGGTAATAGCATTCTCTTTTCATATACCCTTCTTATTTTATTTGTATTAAGTATAATTCTTATATTTTCTGTATTGGAAAAACAACCATTTAAGATACTTTTTTTTCAGCTTTGCTTCAGTAATTCATTTCTGCTCTGGCTGGTCACAGTCCCTGCTTAAAGCAATAGGACATGATGGATGAAAAAGAAAAACCATGGAGGCACTTACAACGAAGCTGGGTGGTGCCATTGATTAATCAGTGTTTTGCTTTTTAAGGTGTTCAGATATTTTACAATTTGTTGATTCTCACAGGAAAGCAGATGATTGAGAGTATTACCCAGCTAACTGTAGAATAAACTAGTAGCTGAAATTCTTTTTTATTTGAATACAGTTTTCCCTCTCTTTAGTCCTCTTAGTTGTTCCTCACTTCATCAGGATCTAACAAGTTTGTGTCTCTTGTTAGAAAATAACAGGCATCTAGATGTTAATAATAAATCATAACAATATATAATATAATATAATATAATATAATATAAACCATCATATTGAGGTTGGACAATCCAAGCCAACACAAAAATAAAAGAGCCCTAAAAGAAGCTTGTTCCTTGACTATTTTTATCTATAGTATTGCTAGTTCCTCAACCTAGAACTGACTTTAATACTTGCATGTAATTAAAATATATAAAAGCAGATTGAAAAAAAAATTTAAAAGAAGGCACAAGAATCAGAGCCCCATTCATTTGTGCATTCAGAAATTCCATAAAAGTAGTAACCTAAAAGCTACAGTGTATACGCAGAGGACCCAGTACATCCCTGTGTAGGCTCTGTGCAGGCTGTTTTAGTATCTGTGAGTACATATGAGGTTGGATCAGTTGGTTTAGAGGGCCCTTCTTCTCTTAGTGTCTTCTGTCTCTTCTGTGTCTCCCAATCCTTCTGCGCCCTCTTCTATTAGGTTCCTTGAACTCTGAGGGATTTGATGGAGGCATCCAATTTCGAACTGTGTGTTCCAAGGTCTATGTCCCTGTCCCCCTGTCCCCCTGTCCCCCTGTCCCCCTGTCCCCCTGTCCCCCTGTCCCCCTGTCCCCCTGTCCCCCTTCCCCCCTGTCCCCCTGTCCCCCTGTCCCCCTGTCCCCCTGTCCCCCTGTCCCCCTGCCCCCCTGTTCTCCCTCTCTCTCTCTCTCTCTCTCTCTCTGTCTCTCTCTCCTAATGTCTGGATGAAGGTCTCTGTATCTTTTCTCACCTGCTACAGGATAAAGCTTCTCTGAGTAAAGCACTATCTATGAGTATAGAAGAATGTCATTAGTTTTATGTCAGAGTTGGAATTTAATTTTCCCTTTTGGTTATCTGCCCTGCCCTTTTATTTTTTTATTATCTGGTCTCTGAGTACTATGAATAGAGCACATTTACTAAGTAAATGTGGTTTACTTAGTGTCCCGTGATAGGATGAAAGATCCTTAGGATATATGTCCAAGAGTGGTATAACTGGAGCTTGAGATAGATGAATTACCATGTTCATAGAAACTACCACACTGATTTTCATAGTGGGCTCTATAAGGTACAAATTTGCCCATCCAACAACAATGGAAGTGTGTTCTCCTTGCTCACATCCTTAGTAGCATAATCTGTCACTTGTATTATTGATCTTAGTACTTGGAAGTTTAGAAGACACACATTATACTCTAGAGCAGAGTATAAATTTTTCTGTTTGCTTGTTTGTTTTAGGGATGGGGATGGGGAAAGGTGAGAAAGTCTTGCTATGTATTACTAGCTGTTTTGAACTCACTATGTGCACCAGATTGTCCTTAAACTCACAGAAATCCACTGCATTAACCTTATATATGCTGTAATTAAAGGTGTATGCCACTACATATAGCCAGAGTGGTACTCTCTGTCTGTCTCTCTGTCTGTTTTTCTGTTTGTCTGTTTCTATGTCTCTGTCTGTCTGTCTTTCTCTCTCTCACTCTCTCTCCTTTAAAGTGGTAAGTCCTTGTAATTATTAAATTTATTTAATTCACTCATATCAACCACAAAATAATTTTCTTTGTAAATATAGTAAAGTATTAGTGGAAATATAGCTAATCTCTTTATAACTTTAATGGTTCTATAAATACAGTACTGAGGTAATTTATAAAGCTGCTAAAAATAATTCTGCTATTAAAATAAACTCCACATTACATTACATTATGACAGTAGTAACAGAACTATGGACTTCTGAGTCAGCAAAGGGAGCCCACAGTGATGAAAGCTGATTGCAGCTAACAGAATAGAATTATGGGTTTGCTTGGTCAGGGATGTTCCATTTCTCCATAAGAAGTGTCTTATCTTTAGGGACCATTTTTTCTTCATGATCAATGGCATTTTTTATATGTAATATTCTTTTGCTTGAATAGCTAATATTAGTGGGTGCATATTTGACCAAATTTGTCCCCTTGTTTACTTCTTAAGATTCCTATACTGACTTATGAATGGCAGTGCAGTGTTCAAAAATGTTATGGAAGTTGATACACAGTTCCTGAAGTCTGGTGACTCCACAGACTGCAACAAGTCCACCAGTAGATATGATATTCAGAGAAATTCACATGTACTGATAAAATTACTCCCAAATCAAATTCACACATCTAACATACAAATATCTGCACTAGCAATGTCATCAATGGTTACAAATCCTAGCCCTTCACAGTTTCTGCCCACTTGCTTAAAGAAGAAATAGTGAATATTTGAAAATAGAAATAAAATATTTTTTATGAAGAAGTAGAAAAACACATAAAGGTGGAGGCAGCAAACACTAAAATATGATTCTTAGCTGCTAAATTATTCAAATTGCTAAAACTGATTCAAGCATATTTTAAAAACAATTTAAAAATCTGTAGATTGGTATATGAACATGCATGTGTAAGCAGGTAAGAGGAAGAGCTCAGATACCATTATAGAAGTCATGCATTTACTTCTTATGTGTGTATATGTATGTGTGTTCATGCATGAATATGTGTGTGCGTGTGTGTGTGTGTGTGTGTGTGTGTGTGTGTGTTACAAAGAGGGTGGAGGATACCTCATGTTGAGATTAAGGGGAGATAATAAGAACTGATGGAAATTGTGAGGTTTCCTGACTGAGGGAGAAGACTGAGTAGAATGAAGCTTTATTGATAAGGAAAGATGGACCAAGGGATTTCTGGGAAGGTCTCCAGGCCTTAACAAGGTCATTTGTTTTGCATTTGACTTTTCTATAGTTGCAGACAATTAATAAATCTGCTCATATTTAAAATAATCCACACCAGCACACATACATGGACACATATAGAGATTCAGATACACACAGATACTGACAGACACAAATACACACATATGCGCGTGCGCGCGCGCGTGCGCACACACACACACACACACACACACACAAGATAAATGAATTTTTTAAAATGACATCTGAGCTATGGTCAAATCCTGAGTGACATCTTACTTTCTCTCTATGTCTGTGCACTAATATACACAGTACAAAAGCTTAAAGCTTTTTAATTATTTTTAATCTTTCATGATACAGACAAAAATGTTGCTAACTGATCAGAATCTGATGTTACAATAGCTTCTCAATGTTCATTCCTGACAAACCTAATCCCCTTGCCTTGTAGCCTCCTGGCGATGAAATAAATATTTCTTTTTTTTTTCATGGAATTCTATATACTGGGTTTTAGGACAGAAAGTAGACTAGTGGCGTTAAGTAAATCATGGCTTATTTTTCTGACACTTTTTTTCTGACTTTTTAAAAAATTAAACTCTGATTCAAGAGCTCAAATTACTCTTGAGAAGGTGGTTGAAATATTTTGTAATGATCTCTTTCTACCTTATTGCTTACATTGACAGTGAAGATTACTGTGCAATCATTCTGTACAGTTCGCGACACGGCCTGGGCTGATAAGCTCCACTCACAGTCCTGACTTCTGACCTAGGCTTTTATTTGGATAGCTTTGAATATTCTTAGGAAAAGTTAATTTTTTCAGAGTACTCAATACATAGGAAGAAGAACAGTTCACCAGTGTCTCCAGCTTCTTAAAAGCCTGTCTCCAACCCCAAACCAGCATCATACTCAATGTCAAGCTCATGACATCTGAGCTATGGTCAAATCCTGAGTGACATCTTACTTTCTCTCTATGTCTGTGCACTAATATACACAGTATAAAAGCTTAAAGCTTTTTAATTATTTTTAATCTTTCATGATACAGACAAAAATGTTGCTAGGGCTCCTCTCTCCAGGTGATTTATACTTACAGACTTCAGTTGTTAATTATCTGGATATTTTAGGGATTATTTCAGAAAATTAAATGTGAATTTTGAAGATAATTGTTTTAGTTATACACATTAATTTTGTTTCTATACATGTACTTTGTTGGCTTCATTTTGCTGGGGCATACTAAGGACTATTGTTACCATGCAAACCTTGGAAACTCTTGCAATTCTTACATATGCTGAACTATTTCCAAGTCACAAAAAACAAAAAGAAAAAAAAAAAACAATTGTTAGTTTAATCAATGCTCTCTCTTTCTCTCTCTCTCTCTCTCTCTCTCTCTCTCTCTCTCTCTCTCTCAGTGTGTGTGTGTGTGTGTGTGTGTGTGAGAGAAAGAGAGAGAGAGAGAGAGAGAGAGAGAGAGAGAGAGAGAGAGAGAGAGAGAGAGTGTGTGTTTATTTGATGGGTATTGGAAAGTGTTGCAATTGAAGCTCAGGAAAACCACTGCTTTATTAATTTAAACTTGGCCCTTCATTAGCTACTATATTCACTTTCTAAAATCAAATGTATAAATGCATATTTTAAATACAATCTTTGATCATGAAAGAAGTAGTCCAGTGTGTAGTTTTAATTGCATCTTAAATACCGTTTTCTGACACTATGAGGGTTGTCCTCCATGTGTGCAAATTAAACTTACCTTTGCTTCAGCATTTCTTACAGTTGTAAAGCCACACTGTCTTTTGTCTTGGTTAAAACTCAGAGGGCAAAAATTAAAACTGCAGATGGCAAGGACTATAAGTCTAATGATAGCTATGGAAAGGGGACATAAGATGTCTGCTTTTGACTGAAGGAGTTGAAAGGATGGTATCCTCATAGGAAGGCCAGCAGTCTCAACTACTCAGGACCCCTGCGAGCTCCTAGAGACTGAGCCACCGAACAAAGAGGGATATGTGGCTGGTACAAGGCCCCAGCACACATGTAACAGAGAACTGCCTTTTCTTGCCTCAGTTGGAAAGGGTGTGCCCAATCCTGTAGAGACTTAAGGCCCCAGGGAAGGAGGATGCCCTGGGTTGAGGTGGGGGAAAGGGGGAGCACCCTCTCAGAGAAAAGGAGAGGGGGGAAGGGGTAATGGAATGGAGAACTGTGGGAGGGGGGACCAAAAGGGGATGCAACATCTGGAATGTAAATAAATAAAATATTTAAAATATTATTTTCTTTTTAAAAAAAAAAGACTGCTTTTGTAGAAGAGGACTGGAATGCAAGTGGCCAGTCTACTGAGCCTTCGCTAGCTACAAATGTTGTGAGAGGATTCATGCCCTTGCTATGCTTTGAGGAAGAACAGAGCTCAGTTACTAATTTCCTCAAGCCCCAGGACAGGGCTGCAAAGGATGACTTATATGCATCTCTTGAAGTTTGAAGGACATGGCAAACAAAGGTCTGGCGTGTGCTCATTGCCAAACAGTATATAAAAGCAGCAGAGGAAGCAGCAGCAGGAGAGTTGGAAAGACTGCAAGGGCCTTGTTCAATCTGATTATGGGTCCAAGGTGTGCTGTTCCTGGGAGTCCCAAGTACAATGGTGTCTGGGTCATGTGAAGTGATTCTGGGAAAGATTTCCAGTAACCTGTCAAAGAACAGGCTATCCTCTCATGTCAGATGCTATCAGTAAGGTCCTGAGGGAGGGAAGCCACCAAGAGACACAGAGTTCACATAGAACACTAACTTGTCCACACCACTAGAAACAGAAGTCAGATCAGAGGAGCGCTTTCCAGTACTGAGTTTCTTTCTCTTTCTTCAGCTTATTTCCCTGCTTCCTGTTCAGCAATGGAGTAGTCAGAAGAAAGTTTTTAACAAAAAAGGGTAGTGAAGATTATCCTCTCAGCCCTCCTGCTTGAAACAGATCATGGGGCAAGAACTCTGTCCTTCCGATGGCCTTTAGAATCCTCCCCTAGTACTCTCTTCCTACCTTCAATTGTGTATTTTCTCAAAAGAGTGTGGATACAGAATATTGATTCTAAGCTGGAGATTTACCTTTAAATGAAACCTGGACTTTATTTTGTTATACAGGAGTGAGTGGAGCTGTTATTAAACCTGGAGGCCTTTTTATTGTCAGAAAATGAGCAGAAAATCATAGGGCTTGTGCAAGATTTCATCTAAGAGGAGAAAAAGAGCCAACTCCCACAAAATGGGCTTGACTGGGTCCAGAGAACACAGAGTTTTCCTAATCCAATCTTGCTCATTGAACACGCTAACTACTTAACTACCTTTCATGTAGCAAATCCTCCTTGGCTCATATTAAGTGCAGTTGGTTCTGTTCTTCTGCAATCCAGCACTCTACAGAAATGCTATGCGTAATTTTGATCTTGTGGTACAATTGCTTATATTGTATATTATCGTTATATTGTATATTATGTTCATTATACCATTTCCAAAGGCTGAACTGATCTTTAAAGTCTTATAAACCTCGCTTTGCTATTCTTCTGCTTCGCTTGCTCTGTAGTCTTATTTTACAATTGCTTATTCATTTCTGAAAAATTTTTTCTATAAGATAGTGATTATGAAAATGCGTTCTTTCTTGCTTTCTTGCAACACAGCATTGTTAGTCTTCTCATTCAAAGCTGCCAGCACAAATCTCTGCCCTTTAGCCAAAGAAAGCTCATGGGCTTTAGACACTTTCTTTTGATACGTTTTTTGTTCCATTTCTGTCATTGTTCACAGAGTCATCTAAAGGATTTAGGATATTTTAGGATCCCTAAAATAATACTTGCATGCACTAGGTCGTGTTTGGTATTAATATTTGCAGTTCTATTTTATTCTGGTTCTCTGTAATTGAGAAATGTGAATGTATGACTGAGCCACAGGGGGTGTCGCAGAAGAATCTCAAGGGTGGCCTTACCTCCACTGCACAGAGCTAATGCTAATCCTTCAGGTCATCATGACTGATGGCTTTCAGGGAAGAGGCTTATGAGCACAGGTCTCTTGGCAGCTTTTCTCTGGAGGAGAATGTGCTCAGTTGTCACACCACTTTCACTGACGTTAAATATATTAATTCTTAAAGAACTTTTACAGTATCATTCAACTTCATGTTTTAGTTCAAAAACTTTAGAAGTTTATGACTTCTCCTTACACCTTTTTGTGACTTGTTTTGCTTTACTTTTAGCAAGTGTCAAAATGGCTTTATTTTTGGGATTTGTACACACACATATCATTGTACCATGACTGTATACATCAACCATAATATTACTTACTTAATAAAATACTTTCATTTTTAAAATAATAATATGCCATGTATTCTTCAATGTCATTGTTTTAAAACTAG
Organism: Rhabdomys pumilio; assembly: GCA_030674055.1. Lineage (NCBI taxonomy): Eukaryota > Metazoa > Chordata > Mammalia > Rodentia > Muridae > Rhabdomys > Rhabdomys pumilio. Next base: position 72,277,544 of record JANHMN010000012.1, on the reverse strand, counting down.
GTATTTTGTTTTAATATAAAATAAAAAATTTAGTTAAAAGATAAAATGTTTGTTCTCATAAATGTATTTTATTTGCACTTGTTTGAACTATTTATTAGAAGATCAATGTATTCAATTAAAAAGTAAAGCATGAAAAATTTGTGAGAAAAGAAAATCACTATTACTATTCATTTTTTTTATTTTGAGAATTATATTATTCAGAGAAAATTTGAACATTCTTTATAGATTGAATCATTTTAAAATGTTAGCATTTAAAAAAATGTACTGAGATTTTGAAAAGGTTGTTCCTATATTTTTATATTATTTTTTTTGTATTGGCCTATAGTAGAAAATATTTTATATTAAAATTGTAAGCAATATTTTAAAAATTCTAATAATTTCAATATTATTGAAAAATATTATATTCCTGTATATTTTTAATTCATTGTGATCCAGAATTAATAAGGATATTAATATTTTTATGTTTATTTACTATTTTAAAAGTCTGTTCTATATTACAGTAAATATAATAGCTCATCATGTATTTAAATACTGTGTATTGTATTTGTATGTGTATGTGATATATATATATATATGTATATATATATATATATATACCTCTATTAATGTTTATATCTACTGCCTTTGTACGCTTGAATTATCCTCTAAAATTTATTTTCAAATTTAATTTTTGTTGTGCTTAATTAAGAGCTAAGAACAGGACTAGGAACCTATTCTCATGGATGAATTAATTCTATTTTCTTCAGTGTTATGCTCCTGGAGTTTGTAACTTTGGAACCAGGCGACAAAAACATAATTTTCATTATAAACTATCAACCTATTGAATTTTTATTGGACAAAGAAATCGGATTATGAAAAACATTTGTTCAGATTTGAGTTTCATGTTATAATAAATACCTCAAAGTATGAAAGTAGACTCTGGCAATGTTGCACACCTTTAGAGAAAGTTCAGAAATCATAGAGTGTTCTGGAAACTAGACATTTTTTAGAGAATATCGGATGCATGATCACATCAGAGTGTTGATAGGAACATGAACAGTAAGGGCTTCCCCACCGAGGACTCAGATTGTACTGAATATGGCATTAGAAACTGAAAGAAACAGCAGTTAGTTATAAAGTTTGGTCAAACTGCACGTGTGCTTCATGGCTTTGTGGAAGGTGGAACTGAGGAGTGAGGATGTGGGGTATCTGATGAAAGAGAGGAATATCTTAAGAACAAATAATTCAGGCTTTTATGTCACTATTTTAACTTCATAACTGTGGAATGAGAGTAAATAGAGATTATACAAAGATAAAATTTATAGTATACTAGGAGTTAGACAACTCCTATTGACAGTGTAAAGAAGAATACATATCTAAAATAGAATATCATGGACATTGGCTAGCCACCATTTGCAAGCATTGAAGGTAGAGAGGTGTTCCAGTTAAAGGTAAAAAATAAGAAGGTGAAAAAAAAAAAACCCACATTATGGTTAAAACAATTTGAAAACAAAACAAAGCAAAAACAGCAACAGCAACAGCAAAAAAAAAAAAAAAAAAAGCAGCCTACTTCTATGAAGGAATATAAGATGTTGTCTAAACTAGATTGATAAATTGACCAAGTTTCACAGTGGTGAATGAAGACTAGAGTGAACAATTTTACAATGCATGGCATCACAAGAAACATGAGCATTATGTCTATTTCAGGGTTTGGTGCCTCACTGATATCACGGGAGACAGTACTGCAGGTCAGTCCATAATATATCAAGTTGGTTTGGAATCTGAAACTTAGGTTACCAATTACAAAGTGTCCTGAACTCACACTAAAGGAAGCACACCTGTAATTACTCTACTAAAAACAGTGCCTTGTCCTTGTTCTAGAAAGAGGTAATAAATCACTTTCTATCATGTCAACCATAGAAACATTGAGAGGATACTTGACAATCAAAGCTCACAAATGGATAGAACTGCTGCAAATAAATGAAGGTCAAATATATATGTACGTATATGCGATTGCTGATAGCATCAACCAAAATTAGTTTGAACTTATAATACTGATTTTATACATTTATACATTACATCAAAAAGATGAAAGGACCCATCAGAACTTATTTATTATTTCATTTATTGTGTATTAGTGGTAATATTTTATCTCAAATTTCTTAACATTTATTTATGATATGAATAAAATTATATAATTAGAATTATATAATTCTAATATTTTTAAGTACTACACTTTCAGTATTGAAATCAAAAGTTAAACATTTTAAAATCAAGTAAAAATCTTGTCTAGGGCTGGAGAGATGGCTCAGTGGTTGGGAGCATTGATTGCTCTTCCAGAGGTCCCGGGCTCAATTTCCAGTGGCCACATTGTGGCTCACAACCATCTGTGATGGGATCTGATGACCTCTTCTGCTGTGTCTGAGGACATCAACAGTGTAGTCATTTAAATAAAATAAATAAATAATTCTTTAAAAAAATCTTGTCTAATCTTAAATTGAATTTAGAAACATCAGGCTTCAATATCATTTTCTTTTCCCAATAGGACATTCAAAATGCTTTTATATAAAACAACAATAACAATAACAACAACAACAAAAACAAAGAATGTCTTTAGCACCAACTCTGTTTTGTGCCTTGCTACAATTTTCCAGTAAGTGTGTGCTGGTTTATTTGAAATGTATTTATTTATATTCTTATAGATATTCTAAGAAATATAGAAAATATGAGTTGAACATAAATTTGTGCTATAAGTGTGTCTGTATATATTTATATGTTCTGGCTTTATATTTAAACCTGTAACAGTCTGTCTTTGTATCAATATTTTTCAAGATTTTTTTAACCTCTTCATTTCCTTTTCTTTCTTTGAATTGTTTTTTTTCTATGTTGCCCAAGATAGCCTGACATTCTCTTTTTATATTAGGCTGGCCTTGAGTTCACAGAGACCCTCCTGCTTCTGTCTTCTGAGTGCTTAGTTAAAAGTAAGCACCACTATGCCTGGCCTTTGTTTATGTTTATTAGTGCTGTTTTTTGGAGAAATTTTCAAGTAGCTCAGGGTATTCTGGAACTCACTGTATACAGTTGAAGATGATCTTAAACTCACAAGTGATGACCTTATAATAATCTTCATACCCACGTCTTCTTCCCCCTTCTATTTCCATTTTGAAGTGGTGGAAATTTTAAGGCATAATTAAGATACTTAACTAGAAAGCAAGGTCATAAGAAGGCT
>JANHMN010000012.1:72270206-72274326 GCA_030674055.1 Rhabdomys pumilio | reverse complement strand
GGGGGGAGAAGTCTCTTTAACATCTTAACCAGTTACACTTACAAAGGTTTCCATTGCGTTCCATGGTTTCTAATTAGATAGTCTAAGGCTATTTAGGTAGAATTATCACCCAATATGTCATAACTTCACTCAACTGATAAAATACATTTTTAAGTAAAGATAAAAATAGTCATGGATTTTCAAATAGTCATAATGTTATTTATCTCTCATTCCTCCCTCTCCCTCTGTGTAGCCCTTCCCCCATCCCTTCCCACTTAAATCCTGCCCATCACTGATTTCAGTTTCCTCTTCCTTCATATCATCTATGCCTACTCTCCTTTTTTTCCTAAAGTTTCTTCACCACCATTTTCATGGTTTTGGGGGACTGGATAACTAAACGAAGGGTTCATCCATGAAAAATACTGATCATCTTTGATGATATTGGTCCTTCAAATCCTCTCAATTTCAAATTCAATCTCATACTTGTTTTAAACATTTGTCAATTTTTTTTAAAGCCAGGATTTGCAACTGTTGTAATTAATGGTTAAAAGGGCTCTTCTTTGTGGAATGTCTGTTTTATTAGATTTAAAACAGTCTGTATGTTTCTGTGACACTGGTTAAATTTTTTCATGAATGATTTGTACTGACTCTGTATGTGTTACTGGTTTTCTATCTCTTCTTCTTCATGGTGTTTGGTGAAGGGTTGTTTACCTAAGTATGGGTTCATCAAGGTAGAAAATATACATGAAACAAGACAGACAGAGAGATAGCATATGTAATTATAAATGGGGAGGTATACTGAATTAAAAAGGAAACTAAAAACAATATTAAGGGGAAATTACACTTCTATATCACAGAGAATGTATCTATTTTATATTGTAATATTTAAATAGGTACTATCAATATAGTATTATAGTATCATTAAGTTTAGTGAATTTTTATTAGTTGTATCTTATCACCTGGTTTTTAGTACTAGTAAAAAGTGAATTATTTAAAATGAGCATATACCAGTCAAGGCTCTTGTGAGAAAAAATGCTAACAAATATTATTTAGTAAAGTTTGCAATGATCACTAGTACTTACTAATTCCTTTTTTTTAAATGTGTATCAGTGTTTTGCCTGCATGTACATCCATGCACTTCAAACATGTCTGGTGTCTGCAGAGGCCAGAACAAGGTTTTGGCTACCTTGGAATTAGAGTTACAAATGGGTTTGGGTGCCAGGTGGGTCCTGGGTATTAACCTGGGTTCTCTGGAGAAGCAACCAGTGTATTTATTAACTTCTAAGTTATTTCCTTATTCCTAATTCTTATATATAGTTAGGTTATGAGTTTGTCATATTAAAATTATTTTTAACATAAAATAACTTCAAAGTTGTGTTTGATAAAAATTTTAAAAAATTATCAATTGATGTACTTCATGTGGGATGTAAAAAAAATCAAGTTGATATATTTTGTAAATTACAAATTTACTTTTGTGTTCAAGAGGAATCATATCTGTAAAGGTTGTATTAGGACCCATGCTGTACAAACACTGATGAGCATTTTAAATGTAAGAAGATTAAGAATCACTATATTTGTTGTATAATCTAGGTTGGAGTGAGTAGTGTTTCTTTAGTACTAGTCTAATATTGTTTTATTTTTTTACATTTCAAATGTTGTCTCCATTACTGGTCTCCTCTCCAGAAACCCTCCTCACATCCCCTTCCACTTTTTGCTTCTAAGAGGTATAGTATCCCCACCTATCGACCTACTGTGGCCTCACCCCTCTAACATTCCCTGGGGCAGCAAGCCTCCACAGGACCGAGCACCTCTTCTCCCATTGATGCTGGATAAGCCAATCTTCTTATATTGTATATGTAGTGGGAGCCATGGACCCACCCAAGTATAATCTTTAGTTGCCTGTTTAGCCCCTAGAAGCTCTGAGGGGTTCAGTTAGTTTATCTTTTGTTCTTTCTATGGGGTTGCAATCTCGCTCAGCACCTTCAGTCCTTCCCTATCTCTTCTATTGAGGTCCACTTAGTCCAGTGGTTGGCTGTGGGTATCTGTATCTGTCTTGGCAAAGCCTCTCAGAGAACAGCCCTAATGGGCTCCTGTCTGCAAGCACTTCTATTGGACTCAGTAACAAAAATGTATGTCACTAAAATGTGACTGATTTATTGAAAAATAAATTGACAAACCTATAATAAAAAGATGCAAAGTATAAATCTTAATTTCTTTGTTAAAATATTGTGTGACATGAACACATGTGAAATAAAATTAATGAATACTTGATCATCTAAAAATTGTGTTTTAGCCATCTGTTTTTAAGCAATGCTGTAAAAGTTTATTGTTTGCTATTGTTTAATTTGACATTTAAACATTTCTCTCTGCCTTACTTGACTTATGTGTACAAGCATATGTAATTGTGAATATTAGACTGTTGATTTGTCTTTGAATACCTGGTATTGGTTGACATTGACAGGTACATCACATGCTATTGATTTTTGCTTTGCTGCACTAATTTAGTTTTACTAAATTACTCTCTATATCCATATGAGATATTGCTTCACTATAACTTGAATGGTTTTCTGTTGACACTCTTTTGTTGTATTCAATAATTCCTTTAAATATCTTCCCAAATATACACAGTTAAAGTGTTAGGCAGGAGAGAACACCGATTCTTATGTTAATATGGGTAACACACTGCTTATTGTAATCAGGGTCTTCTGAACAATCTAATCTAATGTAATATAATCCAATCTAATCTAAACAGTATACTCTAATGTATTTTTTGTCATGCAATTTTGTAAAACTATTGAGTTTTACAAAATTTTACAATATGTAACTGTCTAGCTATTTCAAAATACTGCTCTATACTAACTGTAATAACTGTAGTAATTCACACTTATAAATGGCTCGCAACATTTTACTATATTTGTAAATTTCTTATAGCTAAGGTAATATATACAATAATGAATAAATAAAAAGAAATAATGCAGTAAAAAATAGAAAAACTTAGATATGAGAAGTGGTCAAATAATTGGAGAAAATCAAAAATTACAAATTAAAAAAGAACAAAGTGTAGGGTGGCATTATTTAAAATTAATATTAACTGATATATAGTTGTAACTGAGATAACCATGTTAGTTGCTATAGTGAATTCAAAGAATATAATTCTAAATATATATGAAAATACCAGAGTCTTTATTTTATGATGTTCAAATGACATTTTTGTTGAATTAAATAAAAGAATTCAAGTATTTAAAAAACTTTATTATTTAAGCTTACTGTAATTTTTTTCATATAATTACTTTTCAATAGACATTTGAGTAGGAGACAGACATTAGCATACATTTTTGATAAGTTTGCTGTCTCAGTTTCTTGTACCAATTTAGAAAATTATGATAGTAAAGTATTAACTAGAACATAGTGGCTAAAAGTAGCACAACCATTTATGGTTAACTAGTCCATCATTCAGACGTCCTGGCAGTGTGTGGCTCACTGAGTTCTCGGCTCAGCACTATAAAACCTCAAACTGAGGGTAGATATGGAGCCAGCCTGAGGTCACTCCTGCAGATAGATCCTGAGGATGAAAGCTTACTGCTGTTGTCACAAATGTGTCCTCTGAAGTTTGTCAATGTTATTAGTTTTTGAGACAAATTAATTTTTTGACTGATGATGAATGTTTTCTTCTTCTAAAGGAAATGGTGTTGAATCTTTTTACACTTCAAATTGGAGGTCTTTGTTTTCATCTCTGTCCCTTCCTTCTAGTGTCTCAGCAGAAGAAAGCTGTATGACATTGAGAGATCACATAATTAACCAGATCATCCAGATAAATTAATAAAACTCCTATTTTAATGTCTTACCATTGTACTTATAAAATTCCCTTTTATGTGACATGATATGTACACAGATATCAAGATAACAATCTAGCCATCATGGGGCTGGAAGCCTGTTCTCAGCCAGGTGCCCAGCTGCCTCTCACAGACCATTGCCCCACAGTTCCTCCCACATTACATAATTGGCCTCCAAATCTTTTTCTTTTTCTTCTCATAGTCTGGTTAACTACCCTTTTCTACATTAAGGAAGAGCATGACCTCAAACTTATTGTACCATTGTCTTACCATTTTTAATCTCCTGAATATGTTTCTTCCCATTTATT
>JANHMN010000012.1:72240206-72265206 GCA_030674055.1 Rhabdomys pumilio | reverse complement strand
CAGATAAATGTTTCTTATTTTTTTTGTACAATTTTTCTTAATCTTCTTTTGTACATTCTTATCTATTAGAGAAAATAATTTTTTGTTCTTTTGAGAGAAGATCTTGCTACTTGCTACCTATTCTTACTTTGAACATACAATACCCCTGCCTCAGTCCTGGAAATGCTAGAAGTGTTACTTATAATACAGTGACTCAACACATAATGAATTCAATTAAAGAAAAGTTACATATTATTTGGGCTTTGTGTATGGATAATTCATATATACCTATAAATAAACATTTTATTCATACACATACACATATACATATATATTCACAAAGAATTTGTTATTGTATTTTTCTTAAAATAATGATTCAATATGTACCTCGTAATATTTGACAAAAGGTAGAAATTATGATTGTTATAAATCGGAAGACTTCTGAAATTGTGAATCAATGAATGCAGTTATCATGTATTACTATTTATATTTATCTTGAAATATATAAATTTTGAAATAAACATTTTAATATAATTTGAATTTTATAATACAAGCAATTACATATTGAAAATAAAAATGCACTAATCTGAAAAATTATTGGATAATCCAACTTGACATTCAATGATTAAAGCATTAAAATAATTTTAACAGTGTATTTCTAGGCATTGAAATTGAATGCTTAACAATTCTTCATACAAATTGGAGTTGAAATGACTAAAAGCACAAAAACTAAAATTAAGATTAAGCATATGAATTGCTTCAAAATCTCAAAATCTACTAAAATTATCTATTATATTTATTTGTCAAAGAGAAGGCACTAACAATAAAATGTGTATTGATACCAACTGTGATGTGAAACTCAAAGCCCTAAAACACCATTTTAAGCAGACTGGTAATATGCAGATCATTTTAAGCAGTGATCTTAAGTGATTTTAAGCATTGCTGGGAGATCTCTAACCTGTATCTCTGTTTATGTCATTTTACCTTATTAAATAAGAATGAATTGAGAATGTTAGTTTAACTATTCATAGGGTTGTGGATAATACAAAGCTGACTATTATAGCAATGCATGTTTTTCTTCCTTCATCATGATGCACACCATATATCTGTTTTAATTTGCTATGGATGCTTGTCTCCAAAGAAAATTTTGGATATAACAAAGCAACAGCTATTTACTATAAAGAAGAACAAATTAGTTATTCAAAGTATCTAGAAATGTATATATACATTCTGGGAAGGGAGCTGGTTAACTTCACTGAGCGCTCAGGTCTATTAATCAAGGCACTGATCAGGAGTCATGAAGAAAACATTTCATACTTCATCACATCTTCCGAGGAGCCTGGTTTCTTTGGGCTGCTTTGTTATTTGACTTTATACATAATTCAGTGCATGTTGTCTTTTCCATACAGTTACATCTCTTTCATTAACACCTGTGAAAGTTGAAATTTTACACTGTAGGCATAAAAATGTTCAGCTGCAGTAGAATATCTTTATTTTTTTTTTTAGATCAGAGAAATTATGAATAAATAAACTCTGTGTCTGTAAGATAAGCACACTAGCATTTATTTACTTACATGTTCTGGACAAATGAGTGGTTCACTTTATTTTCCTTTCCAAAATCTTGTGTTTGTTCTTCCTAAATAGATATGCTGCCTCCAGGTTTTCTGCATAAGTAGAAAAGTACACTTGAGGTAACTACAGACCTATGTTTATGATCAGGTAAGCAATCACCTCTCCTACATGTTAAGTGGCCCATTATCCACATTTGGGAACACATTACACCTTTTGGACCTCCATCACTACTGACTTCCACAGTAAATTTACTTAGACTCTGATACCAACTGAGATAGCTAAAGAAAATTTAAGTTGCATAGGTCTGAGATATTAAAGGTTTTACATTTATTCTTGGTGATCTTTTTTCTTTTTTCTTTCTCCTACTTTTTCATTTAGATAAGTAATTTCAGAAAACTGTTATGCATTTTGAAAAAGAAAAAAAACTTGAAGCAGTATCAGGTTCCTCTTGCTTTTGTTGACCTGTTTACTACCACTTTTCTTACATATTTAGGATTGTGAAAGGCTTAAGGTAAATTGAATAAATGTTAATTTATAAATAATCATTATGCAAATCTTGTTTCTAATTTTTAGTATGCTCATATACACTTGAGTGTACAGGGTTCAAAGAATTTTACTGTAAAGAGTCATCTAGTAAATATTTTCTAATTTGTGATACAAAAGTTAATAATATTCAAATATTATTTCTGTTTTTTAGAATAAAACAGTTTTAAGTTATTCATATATATATATATATGTTCCAGTTTCTCTTCGATGAACCATCACTCTATCTCCCTCCACTTTGTCTCTAAAAAGGTACCCCCAATCCCACCTCATCCCTCTAGCACTACTTTTCTCTATGGCATCAAGATTCTACAGCACCAAACGCCTCCCTTCCCACTGATACCAAATGAGGAACTCCTCTGCTAGATATGCAGCAGGAGTCATGGACCTGCCCATGTATACTCTTTGGTGTGTGGTTTAGTCCCTGGAATCTCTGAAGGATCTGGTTAACCTAGACTCAAAAGGGCATACATGATATGTTACTCACTGACAAGTGGATATTAGCCCAAAAGCTCAGAATACCAATGATTCAACACACAGACTGTATTAAGCTAAACAAGAAGGAAGACCAAATTGTGAATACTCAATCCCACTTAGAAGGGGTAACAAAATAAGCACAGGAGGTAGAGGCAAGGAGGTTCCTTGGTGAAAGGGTTGGTTGGGAAAAGAGGGTTAAGTTCAGATATAGGAAGAGACAGGATAGATGACCAGAGGAATCTCAAATGGCTCAGAAGCACCAAAAGTTCAACATAAAACAATTAATAAATAAAAAGAAAAAATGCTAATATCAACTGTTTAATTATAACATTTTTACATATATACAGTGTAAAATTACTATAAGGAAAGAAAGTTGTATTAAAACAACATGAAATATGTGAAAATAAGTCTTATGGCTTTATGAATGTATGTATGCCTTGTGAATTAATCAATGGGATTTTGGCAGCATGCTTTTGTATGTGCCCATTGTTCTTTACCACAATAGTGGTATAACAAGAAACTCTTAAATATACACATTATGTAATACACAGGAATTTTACTTAATGAACCAAATATAGCCTGACAAATAATTTTGTGTAGTCATAAATTTAAGGGTGTTTGATTCCTTTAGATATTGACAGTGTTCTTTGTCTTACAAAAGCTTTTCATTTTCATGAGGTCCCATTTGTAAATTTTTAATCTTAGAGCCTGTGCCATTGGCTATCCAGAAAATTTTCTTCTGTGCCTATGGCTCTTTCCCACTTCCTCTTCTATTAGATTTAGTGTATCTGTTTTTATGTGGAGATGTAAGGAGCAGGCCCTTAACAGGACCAACTATTTTATATTTGTAATAGGAGAGAAAACAAGTTTGAAGTGAAGTTGTTCTGAAGTGCTGTGATAACCAGAAGTTGTTTTGATAATTAAAAGTTGTTTTGAAAAATAAGTTGTTTTGAATAAGTGTGATAACCAGCTGTAATGAAGTCATAGCCACGCAGATAACCAGATGTGTACATCAGAAGTAACCCTAATTCAAGCATAAAAATGGAGCCCTTGGCTGGAGCACTTTATCACACTGGTAGCAATGGTTACCTAGCATGATTCCATCACACTGGTAGCCATGACTGGCTAGCGTGATCCTCCATTCAGGCCTCCTCTGCAGCAGCTGAGAGACCAAGCACTCTGCAGCACACACAGATCATCAAAGGAGCAGCCTAGAGATTGAGCAGTCTGCACCCAGTCATCAAAGAGACAGCAAGAAGGCTTGTGGGGATCGAATGGTCTCAGACTCCTGGGCTCCCAGGTGTCACTGAAAGCTGTGGAAGAGTTGAGACTGGGGGAAGCAGGCTGGATCAGCCTGTAGCCAAGAGGGGTGAGAGGGAGAGGTCTGGTGGAGCCCCCCTGGGTGAGTGTCACTCACTTGTCTGGGTTGGCTAGCTTGGTTGAACTGGTGAGGAATGATTAGTTAGCATGTGGGCTTGGGCATGGCTTCTTGAATCTTGTTGGGCTGTTGTGATTCTCATGGCTCCAAAGAGACTGAAGCATGGGAGTCTTGACTGAGTTCATTCTGTTCAGGGCACCAGGCAAGCATGGTGGGGGCCTTGCCTGGTGTGAGGAAGTCTTAGTCTGGTTCCACGGGGGTGTAAAGCTCTTGGATTGGGGATCCCTGGGCCCCAGCAGTGACCAGGGACTAACTGGTCTCAAGCCCTTGGGCTCTCAGACCACTGAGAGGGTGAGGAAGGACCGAGATGGGGGGCATGTGGGAGTGTGACCAGCTAATCCACAGCTGAGAGAAATGAGGGGGAGGGGAGAAGAAAGAGGCCCTGGCAGCACTCTGTGAGAGAAAGGTTACTGTATTTGCTTGGTTGTATGGGTGATCAAGCCCTACATTGGGCGCCAGCTGTAGGTAGTTGACTAGGGAAGCAGGGTTCCTCATGCCAGGCTATGGGTATGGCTATTCCAGCTCTGGGTTCTTCCAGGGGCAAGTTAGGCACAGCTGTGGTGGCTCCACTGTATGTAAATCTCTCTAGGGCCTGAGGCCTGTTCCTTGTGACTGTTGGCCATAGACCTCTCTGTAGGAGTGTTTGTTGGAGGGCTGAAGCTAAATGAAAAGAACCAGGGCCTGGGAACAGAGCTGAACTCCTGCTGTCAAATAAGGTTCCAGGGTTCCAAGCTCATGCTCAACCAAGCACCCAGCTGCTTCTCACAGCCCACAGTCCACATAGAGAATTATTCAGTTTTCATGAATATGTGCAATTTCTGTTGTTTTTGTTGTTATTGAAGACCAGCCTTATTTCATGTTAATCTGCTAAAATGTATGGAATTATTTTAATTTTCTTGTAACAGTTGAGGGTTGTTTTATGTCTGATTATATCGTCAGTTTTGCAGAGGGTTCCATGAGATGCTGAGAAGAAAGCATATTCTGTTTGTTTTGTTTTTTTGTGGGGGGAGGGTGGAGAAATGTATTATAGATATTTGTTCAATCCACTTGGTTCATAAATTCTCTTAGTTTCACTGTGTCTCTGTTTAGTTTCTATTTTCATGGTCTGCCCATTGGTGAGAGTGGGTGTTGGGCCTGACATGAGGTCTAATCTCCATTCCACCTTCACCCTTCAGTCAGGTACACAGGTGGGCATGATAAACAGGCCCCAGGCCCTAGAGAGATTTACATACTAATGAGGTACCTAAAGGCCAGAGGGTTGAGCTGATTAAGCATTCTTCTCCAGCCCCTCCCCCATCTTCCCCTCCCTATTTAACTCAGGTCTGCTCTGGGGTTCTGGGGCTGCACATCCAGATCCATCCACCATCCACCATGCCAATAAACCAGTTTTGGAAACCGAAGGACTTCCTCAAGTGATGGGGCAGTGCTGTGAGGAACCATGGTGAGGCCTTTGGTTAGCAGCTGGGCCTAACTTCCAGCTGGAGGAACCCAGGGCGTTCTCAGCCAACTACACACAGCATGGCATGGGAGACCCTGCAGTTCCCCAGCCATATTATTTTCCTACAAGTGGGGTGTTGAAGTCTCCCACAATTATTGTGTGAGGATCAATGTGTGATTTGAGCTTTAGTAACATTTCTTTTACAAATATGAATATCCTCGCGTTTGGGGCATACATATTCAGAATTGAGAGTTCATCTTGCTTCATCTTTCCTTTGATTTGTATGAACTGTTCTTCCCCATCTCTTTTGATAAATTTTGGTTGAAAGTCTATTTTATTGGATAGTAGAATGGCTACTCCAGCTTGTTTCTTGAAACCACTTGCTTGAAAATTTTTTTTCATCTCTTTAAGCTGAGGTGGTGTCTGTCTTTGTCACTGATGTGTGTTTCCTGTATACAACAAAATGCTGGGTCCTGTTTATGTATCCAGTCTGTTAGCCTATGTCTTTTTATTGGGGAATTGAGTCCATTGATGTTAAGAAATATTAGGAACCAGTGATTGTTGCTTCCTGTTATTTTTGTTGTTAGTGTTGGTGTTATGTTTGTGTGGTTCTCTTCTTTTGGGTTTGTTGTGAGATGATTTTTTTTCATTTTTCATATGTGTAGTTTCCCTATTTATGTTGGAGTTTTCCATCTATTATGTTCTGTATGGCTAGATTAGTGGAAAGATATTATTTAAATTTGATTTTGAAATGGAATATCTTGGTTTGCCTATCTATGGTAGCTGAGAGTTGCTGGGTATAGTAGCTGGGGCTGCCATTTGTGTTCTCTTATGGTATGTATGACACCTGTCTAAGATATTTTGGCCTGTAAACTCTCTGTTGAGAAGTCTGCTGTAATTCTGATAGGCCTGTCTTTATATGATACTTGACCTACCCCTTACCACTTTTTAATATTTGTTCTTTATTCTCTGCATTTAGTGTTTTGATTATTATGTAATGGAAAGAATTTCTTTTCTAGTCCAATCAATTTGATGCATTGTAGGCTTCTTGTATCTTTATGAACTTCTATTTCTTTAGGTTAGGGAAGTTTTCTTCTATGATTTTGTTGAGGACATTTTCTGTCCTTTGCATTGGGAATCATCTCTGTATCCTATTCTTATTATTCTTAGGTTTGGTCTTTTCATTATGCCCTGAATTTCCTAGATGTTTTGGGTTAGGAGCTTTCTGCACTTTGTATTTTCTTTGACTATTATGTCAATGTTGTCTATGATATATTATATGCCTGAGATTCTCTCTTCTATGTCTTGTATTTGGCTGGAGATGTTTGAATCTGGCAAATCCTGTTCTCTTTCCTAGGTTTTGCATCTCCATCGATGCCCCCCTTTGTAATTTCTTTATTGTTTTTATTTCCATTTTCAGATTCTGGAAAGTTTTGTTCAATTCCTTCACCTATTTCACTGTGTTTTCCTGTATTTCTTTAAGGGACTTTTGTTTTTCCTCTTTAAGGGCTTCTGTTTATCTGTGTTCCCCTGTGTTCTTTAAGGGAGTTATTTATGTACTCCTTGAGGACCTCTAACACCTTCATGAGATGGGAATTTAGGGTGGAGTCTTGCTTTTGGGGAGTGTTATTGTATGCTGGACTTTGTGTGGTGTGAGAACTGGGTTCAGATGGTACCAAGTAGCATTGCTTTGTGCTGCATATGTTCCTGTGTTTGCCTCTTGCCACCTGGTTATCTCAAGTGTTAACTGTTCTTGCTTTCTCTGACTGGATTCTGTTCCTCCTATGAGCCTATAAACCTGGTTTGATGAACCTCCTGGGGTTGAATCTGTCTCTGTGTGGGGGAGGTAGTCTGGATTGCTAGCTCTGCCCCAGTCCGAGTTAGATGTTAGCATGTTTTCAACCAATTTATAACTATTGATTTGTAAATCTGTTTCCTATTGTGAAATATTCCTCATAGTTTCCATATTTCTAGGTTCTTTTACTTAAAATTTCATGTGTTCTCTGTCACGGTCATTTAAAGACACTAAAGTTCATCAAATCTTAGGTTTGTCCATTTTTTTCTACCATATATATTTAGACCACCAAAGTAAAACCTGATTATCTTATACTCCTGTCTACTTGAGCAATACTAAAAGGGCATGTTTTCATGTCAGATCCATTATAAATTATGTTTTCCAATTATTTTTCTCAGAACAAGTTTACAGCTCATACCTTGGAAAAGCTTGCTTCCCTTTTTTGATGTGTTAATTGAAGTGCTAAATACATGTTATGCTTAAGGTTATATGTTTTTAATCACTACTGATTTTTTTTTAATTTATTTGTTACTTTATATTGTGTATAGTAAATCTTGAAAGAATGGAAACATTTATCCTTTTGCTATTTGATCATGTCATTGCTAACATAAATATCTCTTGTTGTACATATAGTTGATATGAAATATCATCCACAAATACATGTATTTGACTACTTGTGCTCCAGCTCTGAAGCTGATTTAAGAAATTGTGAAACCTTTGGTAAATAGTACCTTGCTAGTGAACACAGGCTCCTGTGTCAAGCTTTAAGGGTTGTAGTCTGGCCCTTCTCCTAGTTCTATGTCCCTTGCTCGCAGATCCAATAAGATGTAAACAGCTGTTCCAGAAGCTCCCTCACTACAGATGTAGCTCCCCTATATAGCATGTCTTTCTATCTGTGATAGAATGCATTTTCTGACACAGTGAGCTAAATAAACTGTTCTTCATTTATGTTGTTTGCATCAAGTAGTTTGCTTCTATTTCAGGAGAAATATCACCTCTACAGTGGATAATGTTGACTGTTAGATGTTTAGTTTCTTCAACACTGTGGGATAAAAAGCAATATCTGAGTTTATTTTTATAGGTTTCAGGTAATACCTTTGTTTAAGTTATCTTTACTCTTTTTTTTCTTCCTTTTTTCTTTCCTCCATTCTTCCCTCCCTTTCTCACTATTTTCTTCTTTCATCTATGTAGCCTTACCTGAACTGCCATTCATGATGTAATCTAGGCTGTTCTAAAATTTAAAGCTATATAAATCACCTTATGTGAACATTTGAGAACTAGGATTATAGGTATATGCTATTATGTCAGATGTCATGTAACAAGTATAATTTAGAAGAGAAATTAACTTACTTAATTTAATGTGTGTCTAGCCTGATGTTCCATGTATTTAAATAACAGAGTTATTTTAGGCAAGGGCATATCTCCATGACCAAAACTGTGCTAGTAGTTGTACATCATCTTGAAGGGAGAAATAAATTACCCAGATCTAGAAAAATATATGTTTGATGATATATATACATATAATTTTGATAATACAAATATAGTATAAAACCTATTTATAACTTTTTATAACCATACTATTTGAAATACATGTATTGAGGTCGGTCCTTTATCCATTTGGAGTCATATTTTATGTGGGGTAAGAGATATGGTTGTAGTTTAATTCTTTCACAAAGGATGATACGCGTTATCTAGCATCATTTGTTGAAAATGCTGTATTTTCTCCAACAACCATTGTTGGGCACTTTGCCAAAATAAGGTGGCTTTAGAAGTGTGAGCTTGAGTCCTCAATTTTATTCTATTGATCAGTATGTCTGTTTTTATGCCAACAACATGCTGGTTTTATTACTCTAGCTCTGAATTATAGCTTTAAATCTTGGGTGGTGATACTTTTTGCAATAAATTATAGAAGAAAGTTGTGATTTTGCAGGAAGATCCGATTGGAGAGAGGTAATAGGGAGTGTTGGAAGGAAGTACTAAGGAGTAGGTATGGTCAAGATATATTGTATACATATATCATAATTTTCTTTTTGTTGCTATAATAAACCCCCTGACCAGAAAGCAACTTAGTGAGGAAAGAATTTATTTCATTTTAACCTTATGACAATATATCATGAATGGAAAGTAAAGCAGGTACCTGGAGGCATATACTCAAACAGAGACAATGGATATATGCTGCCCACTGGCTTCTTCACATTCCTTTTATATACAAGCTTGTTCCTGGGTGATACTGGGTCCTTCCATATCAAGTATTAGTCAAGAAAATGCTCTGTAGATGTGCCCATAGGCCTATATTCTATAGGCAATTACTCAGTTTCTGTACTCCACTGTCAAGTAACTCTAATTTGTATTAAATTAACAAAGGTAACCAGCATAACATATATAAACATTCAAAAAAATTTTAAGACATATTAGACTAAGAATATATGTTGCATTGATACTTACTACCAAGTATGTTTTATCGTAACTTGATTGGATTATATATCTACAGTTTTCTATACTAAAACTAATATACCTGATTATTATAGCAAAATTACAAGTATGTATTTTATTATTACAGAAATCAGGATATTCTTCTACCTCAATTTCTAGATTATTCTATAAAATCTCCAATATTTAATTTATTTGCAGCAACATCAGAATTCTTTATAAGTCAATATTTAATGAGATAATTTTTAGTTTTTTCAACATAAAAAAATAAAAGAAAATGTGAAGTATTATGTACCACCATTTTGATGTTATTGAATCAACACTATTCAATAGAACAACTTTAAACTCATGCCCATAAACAAGACTATGTATGGATTAGCTGACAAAAATATTCTAAGTACAGTCTCATATTCTTATATTTCTTCTAGGAGCAATGGTTGCATTTTCTCTAATTCAAAAGTTTATAGTGCTTTTATAGAATATAACAAGAATCAAAGGTAAGGGTAAATTCAATACAGTGTAATTTTTTTGACACATAAAAATGTGCTGATGGTATTTTTATTTTGCATGAATGTTGAATGACCAGGCAAGTCATTCTATGCAAAGAATACAGACACTTAGAAGGAACAAGAAGGAATACCTTGAATAATAGAACCCTCCTGAAAGAAAATAATGAGATTACTGTATATGATACTTTAGTTCCCCCATTTCCATTATTTTCATCCCATACTATCCAAGGCATCTTTATCATTTCTCTTGGCCTTACAAAGTCTCTAATATGTTTCTTCCTGTTAGCTCATGAACTCAGTTTTTTTTACAGGATTTGCTTTAGAATATTCAATATATTCTAAATATTGAATATTGCTCCTTTTAGAGGCAAACCTTCTCATAGATGTTTGCCAGTTTTACACACTTATGTAAAGTGTGTCTTTATTGTTGAATTTGAGAGTGTTTTCTTTCAATTGAATCATAAAGACCCCTGCTTTTCTATAGTAAGGTAGGAGGCTGACTCTATTACTATCCATTGGAAGTGTCATCTACTAGCTTCACACTCATGCCCTCAGGTCTCTCTGCTAGTTTATTGCAGCACTTTAAAAATCATCCCACTTTTTGTCTTGCCAGATTTGAGTTTAATTCCTCTCACTTATTTCTGTAATCTTTAATAACTTGTCTGGTACCAATTTTTTTTTTTTTTTTTTTTTTTTTTTTTTGTATTTGTTGGACCTAAAGATCCAAACCAGTGGATGTGCTCCTCCAGAAACACACATGGACAGCAGATTCAATTCCATATCATAAAGTATATTGATATCATAAGGTATATTGGTGATAACATAATAACCAGTATACTGGGAATCCCTTATGTGCAGGTAAGAGGAACCCCGAGCTGAAGCTAAAGGCAGCTTATATACCATTTTAACAGCGTTCACAAGGACAGTTAATTACTTCTCAGACAATAACCATAAAGGATTTCACACAGCCTTTTCCAGGCCAGGTTTCTAGGTAACTCAAATTTGCACCTTATCTTTATAACAAGTCAGCTTAAGTGGATTCTGTTTACCCAGGTGTACTGTGTTAAGGGCTCATCTCCATGACAAACTCTTATCTTGTGCCCTTCTATAATGTTTGCTTGAGTCTTTAGAATGTGCTCCTCCCAGAATGTGCCTCAGGGGCAGCTAATATTTGAGTATTAAACTGAAACTCAAACTTAAGGACTTTTTAATTTTAAGTTCAAGCTGAGACCTGAAATTCTTATATTCAAGCTGAGACCTGAAATTACATTCTTACATATTTTCTTACATGAAATTCACTTGAAGTAAACCTGGATGATTCTAGTGATTGTCTGAGAAAACTAATGGGTACACACACACACACACACACACACACACACACACAAACTCACAATATAAGATGTGCCCACAAAGTTGTTCCAGTGAATTGCTTTGGGTACCATATTATTCAAAATCCATGAGAGAATTGTTTGATACATTCATATATAGACAAGAAGGCATGGATTCTGGGAACTGACTCATGTACTTATGGATGTTAATAATCCCTACAATATAGCATCTTTGGAAAAGAGAACCATGGAAGCTGTAGAGTGAAAATTATAAAAATCATATATATATTTCTTTGAAGGGCATGGAAAATTTTCTCTGAAACAAGCCAAGAATGTAGCCAGGCCAGTTTCAGGAACTGGATGTACAAAAAGGGAAGTAAAGAATGTAAGTCATTCAGGTACCACAGTGACTGGGCAGGGTTGAGTTAGGAGCAAGTGAGAAATAGTTAATCAGAAATAGTTGGGCAAGTGACAGGGCAAGACCACATTTTTTGAGAGGAATGGGTGTGCAGAGTGTTTTCCACATGACCCTGATTCACTTAGGTTGGGTTCCTCTGGAATGTTCTGCTATTTTTAATGTTATATTTTCTTAGCAACCCCTCACCGCTTCCTCACTTCCCTGGTTTGTGGTTTTCCCTTTTAAAAAAACGCCTCAAACAGCCAGTCTGTCAATTCAGCTCCTGCATGAGCAGACGAATTGACCTTGGGTGGCCAATTCCCCCTAATAAACCTCTGCTGATTACATCCAGGTACAGTGTCATGTGATTTTTGGGTGGCCATAACTTCCTGAGACTTGAGTAAGGGTCTCCTGAGTTTGGAGGTCTTCAGAAGCTATCCTGTAGTTCATTCTAAGTTTAATGACCTAATAAACCTTGAGAGTATTGGGTTGTTGTTGGCTAAAGTTAAAAAATAAATAAATCAGGCACTGAATCCTTATGTCTATGGATGGGAGGAGAATAGCAGTCAGATCTAAATAAAAGAATAATTTGGCTGATTTTCTCCTTTTTAGATTTTACTCATGTCTTCAGTCCTGTGACCTATTTAGGTGAGCTATTAGGTGACCACAGATCTTCTCTGTGTAATTTCCTGTTTCAAAAGCCAGTTTCTATTGGAAATGTGTGCCCTTCCCCCAGCCATGAGCAGGCCTGAAAGACCTTATTTACCACAGTAGACCAAACAATAGGACTCAGGTGGTGTTTCTCACCTTGACTGCATTACAGCCTGCTACAAGAGCTTAGAAGAGTAGACTGCCTGCTGAGCTTGTCTTAAGACACCTCAGCTGTGACTAAGGATGGGTTCCCCTCACCCACACTGACTGAAGCAAGAAGGAGTTCAGTGGTGGAGATGGGGCTTTCCCTTTTAATTGAAAGCTGAACTTTAAACTTCGAGCATTGATCAGAATATGTTGTCTTGGCTCCATCTTTTCTTGCCCTCCATCCCCCTTTCATTCCCAGGCCCCCTTTCAAGTGAATCCAGTTGATTTGAAGCTACAGGGGTCACAGAAATGCCCTCAATGCTGTTCCTATAACAAATAACTGACAAGTTCATAACTCAATTGGATTAATATCTCATCGTGATTGCTCATGAATCCTGCCTTGTTTCTTAAAATTCTTCATTTAGAAAAAAATTGCACATTCAAAAAGTGCACTGAAGAGAATTACACATTTAGTGAAAGGTGAACTCACTGTTGTCAGCTACACACACACTGTCTCCTCTTCACTTAAAATTGCATACCATTTGGAAACAACTGAAGATTCATTATAGTTTGCCTCTTGGTGGATTGGGTCAGCATATCATTGCCATAAGAATATTGAATACCAAGGAGTTGAGCTGTATCAATGGCACAACAAAGTACATTTTTATTTGGCTCAGGAGTTTACAGAATTCAGTTGAATTGGGTTTGGCTCTGTTGACCTTTCTGTTCTTATTCATGCTTCACTGGTCAGTAGTGGGTCACCTAGGCAGTTCTATTGACCTTGCCTGGTGTTACTCATGAAACTAGGGATTTATAAATGATGCCCTCAGTTGTCTTTGTTTTCATTTCCTTTGTTTCCTCAGAGACTAGCTGAGGCAAATTGTTTGGAAGAAGAAAAACAATAAAGGTAAAGGCACAACAAATTTCCAAACCTCTCTTTTACTTTGCATTTGCTAACATACTGTATATTGACACCCAACAGAGAAAAGCAAGCTGCAACACTAATCCAAATTTGCAGTAGCCTGGAGGTATGGAAGAATGTGGTTGTCAGAAATCCTGAAAGTCACAACAGAAAATGATGTGACTATAGGGAGATACAAAGAATCAGGGCCGTGCAAGAGAATCGACTATACTAGATATATATTATTACTGCTGCTGTATCACTTCTTCATGCATATAGAGGCTTTCTTTTTGTATAGCATGAAGGAAAACTACCTGTAATCTTCTCAATACACATATAATATTAGCCTAATACTTTAATCCAAAGTATCTTGTGCTCTTCACTAGAGTGAAGAGCTTTATTATAAACATGATAATTACAGTTTAGTAATTATGTTTATCCTCATTGA
This sequence comes from Rhabdomys pumilio, assembly GCA_030674055.1. Classification (NCBI taxonomy): domain Eukaryota; kingdom Metazoa; phylum Chordata; class Mammalia; order Rodentia; family Muridae; genus Rhabdomys; species Rhabdomys pumilio. Next base: position 72,251,153 of record JANHMN010000012.1, on the reverse strand, counting down.
TTTTTTAGTGTACTAGAAAACTTTACCAGAGTCAAGATATAAAATATTAATAAAGTTCTGTTGAAGCATTTTAATTAAACTTTGAGAAGTTTTATAGTATATTCTTTTACATATGTGCCATTTGAAAAACTTAATAAAAAAGGGCACATAGTGTTCATGGTTTATTAGAAAGTGAGGCAAACTCTGTAGAAATAGTTGTAAACTCCATGCAGTGTTCTTATGTGAGCACAGGGCAAGCATTGCCACTTCTCAGAACTCAGCAGCTCAGATCATCTGAGTAGATCCTCTGTCTTTTTTGTATTCACAAACAAAAAAAACTGCAGTCCTATTGTTTATGTACTTGCTAAAATTATGCAGATGTTGGCCCCTTTGTAGTCCACAATTTTCTTTATCATCCTGCATTCTTGTGGGACTAGCTAGTGGGAAATGCTTTTTAATTGCAATCTTTCTAGTCAGACATGAGCAGCTGGTAAAAAAAAATTTTTTTTGTAGTCTTTGAATCTCCCACTGTTTTACTTGATTTTACACAAAGCACAGTAAAAGCCATGCTAATAGGAAAACTTGCATCAGAGAGGCTGTTTCCCTCAAACTTAGGATGAATGAGCAGAAAAGTAAAAACTTACAGAATCCTACTTCAAAACATGTACTAAACTGTGAGAAGGCACTTTTAAAGGAATAATTCTGTGTGCCTGCGATAGGGGTGTTATAAAATCATTAATCACAATGTTAAAATAGCTTTGAATTTGGGGTAAATTAGTCTTTGACTGACTAACTCAATGAGACAGCTAGTAAAGAGCATGTGGGAAGGCACTACAGGTATGTCTATGATGTAGAAACTGGATTTAAGAGAAATCTTGTGTCCTTGCCTCTTTTTTTATATATATTAATGATATGCTTTAGTATAAGTCACAATCAATTTTATATTGGACAAATTATTTATCCATTGATTCAAATTTAATTCAAACAACAAACAACCTAATAAAAATTCTTACCAGTTGACCAGTTTAATATGAATCACTCAGTACATTTGGTACATTAATTCTTCCTCTTCTTTTCTTGTGTGTTTTGTTGCTGTGTCACTGCTGTGTTTGTTCATTTACTTTTGATGACAGGGTCATTGTCTTCATCACAGACTAATTCCACTGTGACAAAGGAGAGCCTGGAGTTTGTGAATCCTCCTACCTCAGCTTCCTGAGTGCTGACATTACATATGGCATCATCATGCCCAAATCCCAGCTTGTTAATATGAGCTTTCAATAACCTACCTTTCAGGATACTGTGAGAATGGAGTTCCTATGACAGTGTTTGATGGACCTCTGTAGAACTCCATCTTCCTTTTGTCCCCTGTAAGCACAAAAATCCATAGAACCCTGAAACAATTTTAGCTTCCTAATATAGGAAGCCTCAGGTGTACTGCACAATGGCTCGTCATAGAGATTCTACTGACATGTTTGCTATGAACTTCGTTTCTCTAGTCACTTGATAAATTAATAATCTGTATATTTAAAGAAAATAATAATTCTAATTAAATACTGATTGTAGTCTAGTAACTTTGAATCAAAATGTTCAAAATTACTTGAGAATGGCTACAGAAACCATCCACTGATAAAGAATAGTCTTTTAAATTATGGTTTTTATATGAGCTTTTTATTGAGTTTGCAGTTTTGCCTAAGAAAAATAATTCTGGATGTTTTCAAGTACACTTTGAATGTGAAATAATATGTTGTGATAAAGACTAGTAGATCTTATATCAGGTTTTTCAGTAAGAAATTTGCCTTTCATAATAATGGCTCAAATTAAATTATATGGTCTGATGAGCAAATAATCTTGGTACTTGTTATCTTAAGGTTTCTGGAAATATTATATCATAGTATTTAAGCATGCTTCTTAAGTCACATGGACATTGGAACTTTGTGAAATTGCAGTAAAATGCCAGTCACAGATATAACTTGATTTCCTCTACTCAAGACACATTGTGGTCAGCACTATGTACATATTGTCACCTCTCAGAGGCTGCTAATGGCACAGTTTGTATGTTTGTAGTTAGCTTGTTTGTTTACAAACAGAATGGCTTCTCTGGATAGTCTTTTTGTTGAACAGCAGGAGATTATTATTCAGCATCTGCATAGCAGCTTCAGTGCCAAGTGTACTTACTGTCATCTTATTAAGGAAGATAGAACACACAGCTAGCCTTTATGGTAAATTATAAAATTTCAAATTTAATCTTTACTTTTAATGCATACACAATAAAAAGGATTGACATTGCAGAAATGTAGTTGTAAGGTTTTCTTTAAAATATATAAACTATAATACACATATGCATGAAATAGCATGCTTTGTTGGAAGCCGTAAGTAGTCCTTCCTACTAAGAATAAGGAGGCAACTGTAAACAAACATGTTTAGATATGAAGCAGGTTAGATTCAGAGCACCACTGACTACTGCATAGTGAAACAACAGATGGGAGCTATACAATCATAAATAAAAAAGGAACAATTCAAAATAAACATTAAGCATTTTATGTGATATTTGGTTAGTTTGAGCTAAATATTCCATCTCCATCTGCAATTTTGTATTATGATTCTTTTATTGCCACCTCATGCTCCACCATGATTGCCTCTAATCTAGAACATGTTAGATTCTTACGGTGGCCCCACTGACTTCTAAATTGACTGGGCCTCTGAAACCTGGAATTTCACTGCAACTTCTCATATTCAGGATAAAAACAAATCATTGAACATCTTCTTTAATCTTCCTACAAGGCAGCCAACTTAACATTTCTTTGTATTTCCTAATTTAACTAGTAACCCTATGGAGCAGTCAAGATAAAAGCTTGGAAATTAATTTAATTTTCTTTCAACATATTCAATTATTTCTTTTCAAATGCTGTATTTTCATGTCCATACCTCTCATGTAGTTGATTAGTTCAGGTTATTATTAATCCTGTATGGTATAATACTGATGTTGACTATAATTGAATAGCTGTTCCATTTTATGGTTAATCTAAGGTGTAATTGTAGTTTGAATGTTTGTTATAGGTATTGTTTTCTCTACTTTAGGTTGCATAAAATAGAAATTACATGTAAATTATACCTCAGTCACTATGAACTAGTCAATAAACATATACATATGTATAAGATGTGACAAATATGTCATTAAAGTAAAATGAAAAGGAATATGGATCCCAATCTAAGTCAGTATTTCATAGTCATTTCAATGTTGTATTGTGTGTCATGTTCCCACGGCTGAGATCCAAAAAGATGCTGCAGATGAGGAAGAGGTAGTCTTTTACACCTAAAAATTCTGAGTAAGGAAATATATATACTTAAAGACATGAAGTTATTTTCATATATATATATATATATATATATATATATATATATATGATACATTGTACATGTCAGTGAAATTTGAAAAATTGATATTACAGTATTTGTAGACACAAGTATATTTTACAAAATCAAAATTACTATTTTCCATTGTGCCTTTGCCTATTAGGCCAATATTCAGAGATTTTCAGTCTTATTATAAAAAATGTACCAACCTTATTGTACATAGAACACCTCTATGGATGAGAGGATAGCTCTCCAAGGATGTTGATTCAAGCTCTGGCATCAAAAGAGACTGCCAAATCATGTAACACTTGCCAACTGGCACCTACTGTGGTGTCTTTTCCCTTTATGACAATCTCTTACCAACCTGGAATTTTATTTATTCATTGGCACTATAAATTTAACCTCGCTGTGTGATGCAAGCTCTGATTTCACCAGAATTTCTGTCAATAAAATTATTGGAGATTTTTTCATTAGACTTGTGTTTGAAAACATTGCATTGTTGGCTGATTTGGAGCCTCTTCATTGTACTAATTGTTTATAAAAATTACACTCCATAAGCTTTTTGAGGGAACAAGTACGTTAATGAGTACACCATTTTAAAAATTGAGGATAATTTACATGCTGTGGAAACACAGATACTAGGAATTTCTCTCAAATTATTTTAAGCACATTATTTAGTGATCATTTTTAAAATTTACTGTAAGTAAAAATTAGAAAATTTATGCTGATGGTTTTAAAAACTTTTACATAAATAAACTTGAACAACATTAAGGTAGATCAGAAAACTTGCTTACATACACTCAATAGCTGCTGACCAATATGCAAGAGCAAAGAGTTCTGCTACTGCTTGAGAGGGCAAAGATATCAAATTTAAGCCTGTGTAGATTCAAGAGCCTACCTACACTGTTTTAATGGAGACTTTCATCACCACTGTGAGCAACATAACTTTGTGAAAACTACTGTATCACAGGCACACACTCTTCTTAAAAACAAAAGAGAAATGAAAAACTTTGAGATGGTCAAGAAGAAAATGTATTTCTTTGCTACAGGACAGATACAAGGAGAAAGATCTTTCCATCTTTAGTAAGATCCACATCTAAGAAGGGCCATTGACAGAATAATAGGGACATTAATAAATCCTTCTAAAGCCTCATATTCTACATATACAAAGAAATAATAACTACTAACTGGAGAAATTTAAAAACACTAAAACTATTGTATATTAAAACCCAACTGTAGCTAAATTTCAGAGAGTGAACACTGACCTCCTCCCTTGTACTAATAACACAAACATGCACATAAACAAACCAAAAGAGTAAGTTTTGGGGGATAAATATTTTCTTTAGTGAGTGTTTCCCTACTCTTGTGGATTGTCTGGCTAACAGGGGACAGAGGACAATGGAGCAGAGTCACCGAGGGGATTTCTGGGTGTACAGTGTAGCGGATCAGAAGTCCTGTGAGTACCTAAGGTGAGTAATCACATCTTCCCTGGGACCTGCTATAAAGTTTTGGTGACTGAGGGTAAGAATATCCAAGGTGGGCAAAGGTCATTGGCTGGGGGATTAGGGCACCTAAAATGCCTCATTAGCATGGGAAAGTGTTTCAGGAATCTCAGGTGCTGGCTAAACAGGTTTTATTAGGAGAAAGAAAATTGGTCCTGTAGTCTAACTGAGGCTAAGTGATATTCTTCAGGTAGTGGTATTTGTCGGGGTTTAGAATTCCCCAGAGAAGGTAAGAGAAGAAACCCTGTTAATGAAGTGAGTCTCCCATACTGCTTTGAGTCCAGAGGCTATCTGGTAATGGTGGACGTCGAACTTATTTAGAAGAGTTTTCTCACACTTCAACATTTACTTTTTAAAAATGTCATATTATCTGTCATTCAAAAAGGATTGTGAGATTTTTAAAAAAGCAAAAGCTTAAGAGTGTAAAATGCTACCTTAATGAATAAAAATGTAACAAAACTTAAAAGTAGATAACAAAAGTGAGTCTCAACATATCTGATCAGGATTTTAAACTTCCCATTCCTCCCAGATACCCTCTTGCCTGTTTACCCATTCAATTTCAACTTTATTCTCTCCTCCTCCTCCTCCTCCTTCTACTCTTCCTCCTCTTTCTCATTTTGCTTCTTTTCCTCCACTTCCTCCTTCTACTACTTCTCCTCCTTCCTCTCTCTGTGCCTCTCTCTCGCTCTCTTGATCCATCCTTCCTTCTTCTTCCTCCCTTTTCCTCTTCTTCCACTCCATCTCTGTACACACACACACACACACACACACACACACACACACACACACTCACACCTATAGAAATAAAGCAAAACAAGCAAGCATAGAAAACCAAGAATAAAATAAAAAACAAACAAATGTCAAGAAGATAAAAATTTCAAAGCACAAGAAAATGGAAGTACATTCTGCTTTAAAAAAAAGGAAAACAACAAAAACATAGATTTTTTTTTTATATATAATTTAATTTTAGGTTGACCAAATATTTTTGAGCATTGGGCCTTCCCTGGTGTGGAGTTGATAGATATACTGATATTATATTGGATAAAAGCAATTTTCCCTTATTCAGTAGGTATCAGTTACAAAAACTCCTTGGTTAGGAGTAGAACACTATGTCTATTTGCCCTTTCCAGTTACTGATGTTCGGCATCCACTTTCGATGTCTGCAAAGCTCAGAACAGATCACTCCAGACCACATGGTTCCAAGGAGGTGGAGGGAGTTTATTCATGAGATAGGGCAAAGGTGAGGAGAAGAAGATGGAAGAAGATGGAAGAAGAGAGGAAGAGAAGAAGAAGAAGATGGAAGAAGAAGAGAGGAAGAAGAGAAGTAGAGGCCAGCCATGACCACTTGGAGAGAAGGGGGAGAAGGTACAGAGAAGCAAGAGAGTAAGAGGGTAAGAAATTAAGAGAGTAAGAGAAAGATGAGAAGGCAAGCAGCCCCTTTTATAGTGGGCCAGGCCTACCTGGCTGTTGCCAGGTAAATGTGGGCAGGAGCATACCTGGCTGTTGCCAGATAACTGTGGGGGTGGAATTTAGACAGAATACTAACAACTGGGATTTCATCTGGCTTTAACATGTTTAGGTCTTTTGAGTGCTGCTACACTTTCTGTGAGTTTATGTACGTATATGTCCTCTTGTGACTGTAAGACACTACTTCCCCGAGTCATCTCTAATCTTGCTGCCTCCTCTTCCACATGGGTTGATTATTCTCAGCTTCCTAATGCTTTGACCTTTTAATACAGTTTCTTGAGTTGTGATGACCACAACAATACAGTTATTTCATTGCTACTTCATAACTGTAATTTTGGTAGTGTTATGAATCATAATATAAAAATCTGATATGTAGAATATCTTATGCGTTATCCAAAGGTGTTAAGACTTACAGGTTAAGACTGGTTGACATATATTTTTGGGCCTTGAGGGGAAAGGTTTGATAAAAAAATTTCACTTGGAACTAAGTACTCCAAAGTCTTTCATTCTCTGTGCTTTGTCATGTCAAACCAACCTCTTTATTATTATTATTTTTATTATTATTATTAGCTCATAAAGGCTCACTTTATGAGATGGAGCTCATATCTGATACTGATAAAGTGGTGAAGAGCTTGAGACAAGGTAGGCAATGGGCCTCAGGGGAAATCAACCATTGTTATTCTATTAAGTGAGCATAGCAATAAAAGGACTCCTAATAAAATCTGCTATATCAGTGCATCACTCAGCCCTCATCAGAGAAACTTTTTTTTCAGTAGATGGATGTTAACACAGAGACTCATAATTAGATGAATAGGTAATCAGACTTTTATACAGTCATTGAGGTGATTAATGATGTTAGATGAAATAATATTGAAAAATTTTAGCAGACAGATAGAACTTAGTAAAATGTCTATAGAGAATGTTAGAATCCCAAATCATAGTGTCACAAATGAAAACTATTATGAAAAGATTTTGACACTTTAAAAAGTTGAAGATGTAATCTATGATGTAGGAAAAAAAAAAACATGGAAACCATCCAAATTGAAAAAAATAGAGAAAAGTAAAACAATCAAAAACAAAAATATAAAAGAACTAAATGGAAAAACAAGTGAATGTCTATAAAAGTGTGTAACATTATTAGTAATGAAATAAATACAAATGTAAACTTCTTTGAGAATTCAAAAATTTAGTTTATATATGGGATTTTAACACTTCTGTAAAAATGAGTGACCTAATGGGCACTCATAAGAAACTGAAATTGAAACAGCACCTTCTTTTACCAAATAACACATTTTAACAGTGTTGATATTCTGATAACGTGTACATCATGTATCAACAAAGTAGTGTGAGCACAGAGTTATGAAACTTTCCGTATTTGGTTTTTTTTTTTGTTTTTTTTTTTTTTGAGATTTAAAGGTCAATACTCAGTACTGGCTAAGATTCAAAGGAAAGAATTTCCTATCTATGACCACTAAAAATGTGAAATCAATGTAAATATTGTGAATCTGTTACTCTACAGGCTAGGTTTTGGTGAAACTTCCTGACAATGTGACCAGTCTTTATAAGCAAGCACACCTACCTCATGCAATGCTTTTTTTTCATAATATTTAACCTATCATAACTCTACATTCCTTTGGTAAATAGTTTGACAGCTTTTTATACAACTGTATACCATATAATATATTAGTAGTATAACCTACACAAATTAGAAACATACATATTAAGACATATGTTATTGGTCTACAATAATGAAAATCTATACAGATATATACAATCTAAATTTTATTAGTTAATAAAAAATGATTTAATGATTTACAAGAACCACTAAAATGTATAACATGAATGTATATGACTGTCACTATGCTAACAAGAAAAATTAGACCTCAAGGAGTAAATGTACTATTATTCCAGTTACACATATCATGTGCAGAGAAAATATGTCGGGTTGACAATAGAAATCTGTATTTTCCAAGAACTTGAGTTATCAGTTTGAAGTAATATAATAGTAGTCATGGTGATAACCATGTTATGATGGTAGTACACATATGTCTATGGGCATTAATCTGTACAATTATAAAACGTGTAAGTTTCATTCAAGTCTACCTCTGTGAAGTTAAACTAAGATCATGGAACATGTATATAAGTGGGGTTCATAATAACCTAATGAACTGCAAACTTAGCTGGGCAAAGAGTCATTTCCTGGAGACAACTGACATCATATGCTTATGTTTTCTCTTTTGGTGTGGTTAGTGTCCCCAGAGATCTGGTCCACTTAACTTTCTTAAAAGGTTTGACATTGGCTGTAATATTGTAGGTCAGATTTGGAGGAAATGCACACAAGTGCATTCTGTGCTTAAGCCTGTCCTTAAGGCAATTCCTTTCAGTAAAGTATCTTGTCCATCTATGTTAATGTTTGGTATCCCCTGGCTCAAAGATTCCCCAAGGTATTCTCTTTAGGAGACTAAATTTCAGTCTTCTGGCAGTTTAGGAAGTCGACACCATTCATTTGAAAGCTAGTTGTGAAGACCCTGGAAAACTGAATTCAGACTTGCAGTCTCATTCACTTATTGCAGAGCACAAGGTTCTCCCTTCTTCAGATGCTGTGTTCTTTTAGGTCTACTGAAGAGTCTTCAGAATTCTGCTTTCTCTGGTTTATTTTCAGATTTAGGATTTTTGTTTTGTTTCCTAAACAACTTAATGCTTTCTTTTTCCTGTTCAATTCTAAACTGCTCTTCTTGGCTTGTCAATTATGAAAGTTTTCTCTATCACTGCCTTTCCTATTCCATTGACTTCTTTCTCTATTTGTTTGATATTAAATATACTTAACATGACACGAAGCACCTTTAATGTCATGATCTTGAAGAGAAAATATTTGGAGTGTGTTTTCATCCACCATCATTAGCTATTTGTAGAGTACATATATCCTCTATTTGCTAAGTAAACACAAAATAATTACTGAGGCTTTCAAAGGAAGTGACACAATATGTTAATTTTAACAAGGCAGAAGTGCTTGCATGGAAGCACTGAGCATTTTTCTAGGAAGTGTGACCATATCCTAGCCCTTGTAGTAAAAGTTTCACAATATTTTCTTTTTTTGTTAAGGACAATGCTTGTACAAGTTTTCACTCATTTTTATTTATTCATTCATTTAGGTTTTTGGCCAATATTATGCCTCTAGGTAGCATTCAAATTATACATAATAAAAAATAATCTAAAATCAGAGGCCAATTTACCAGTTTCCAAAATGAAATAGAGCCATCATGTGGGCATGCATATTTATAGGAGTTTGGACAACACAATCTATTGCCTTAAGCAGGTCTCTATTGGAAACCAATTTTTGTATAGAAGTTTGCTGTAGCAGGGCAGAAAAGTCTTATGATCCAGATATTCATTGGCATCTGAATATGAGAGAGGTAGTGATGCCAAGGAAGCTGGTGTGATTGAGTCATTGGCGAAAAAGCCATTCCTTGGACAGGGCTTCTCTACATTCTGCCAAAACATGCCTTTCTCCATTGCTTATTTTGTATGTATTTCGACTGCTAACATGGTTCTCTGAAAGAAGTACTTGTCCTATTTACTTTGGATCCTTTCTACTTGTGCTAATGTAACTTTATCCATTTAACCTATAAACTGTTATGTGATATTACATAATTATGGGCCTCGGATTTTAATATCTCAATGTAGATTCTACTGTACCCTGCATGCTTAGCAGAACTTGGGTTCATTATTGAATAGTTATACACTAAAAATTATACTCTGATTTTATTTACTGATAACATCATTTAAAAGTAATCTTTATGCTAACAAACAGAATTTAACAATACTTTGGTTGTTTTAAATATTCACTATGCAAATATGTAAGTTAATACATGGCTTAAACTCATGTTATTTTACATAATTGATAATATAAAATTGACAATTTTAAAACATAATGTATTGATATATTTCTAACAAACTTTAGTATTTAAATTAGTAAAAATTTGATATAGATTTTGTCAATAGTATTATTTTAAGAATGTGAAAAGAAATAATATTAACAGGAACATTTATGCCTGTTACTTTGTTTGTTTTGTGAAAATGCAACAAACATGATTCAGTAATATCTGAAATATATCTACTAAGATGAAAGTGATTGCTTTGGCCTTGAGGCAATGTGGTTTAAATAAAAATGCTAGTTATTCAGATTGTGTGGGGAAAGAACTGATATCTGTAAGTTTTCTCACACAGTCTTAATTTAATACTTCTTATATGAAAACTAAGCACATATTAAAATAAACTAAATAATTTCATAATATCAGCAGTTTGCTAACTAATTTTGTCTTCATTTCTACAGTAAAATTTCTGTATGACTAAGACTGTGCAATCTTGTATTTCTATCTCTGGTTGCAAGGCCACATCAAGTCAGTATAACTTGCATCCAGTCTTTGTGAGGTTAAGCAGTGTAGTGATTTGAATGAGAAAACCTTACCCCATAAGGTTAAATATTTGAATGTTTGTTTGCTAGTTAGAACTGTTTAGGGAAGAATTAAGATGTGTGGCATTGCTGGAAGAGGTGTATCATTGAGGGTTGTTTTTGAGATTTCAAAAGCTCATACCAGGAACAGTCTCTCTCTCTCTCTCTCTCTCTCTCTCTCTCTCTCTCTCT
>JANHMN010000012.1:72196891-72240196 GCA_030674055.1 Rhabdomys pumilio | reverse complement strand
TCTCTCTCTCTCTCTCTCTCTCTCTCTCTCTCTCTCTCTCTCTCTCTCTGTCTGTCTGTCTCTCTCTCTCTCCTTCTTTCTTTTTCTCTTTTTTTCCATCTGCCTCTGCATGTGAACTTCAGCTATTATTTCAGCAACATGCTACCCAGATTGCTGCTTTTCTCATGGTCAATACTTCAGTCTCTGGAACCATAAGAGAGTCCCCAATTAAATGATGTTGTTTATATGCTGCCTCAGCTGTGGTATCTCTTCAGAGCAATAGAACAGTAAGAGAGGTAATAATCAGGGAAAGAAATGGTGGGGAAAAATTTAGTGCTGAGTACTTGTTTGAAACATACATGATGCATGATGATGAATCCTAGGGTGGATTCCCAACACCACAATGCAAAAACATTAAAGAGTAAGAGGAACAAAGAGATTTCTGTTCATTCTTTGATTCATCAAGTTAGGAATATAGCCTTGAAGGGGATTCAGCAAGCAATCTTTGTCTTAGCAGAAGGGCTTTTCTGGGACACAAATTAGGATATAAGATTATAAAAACAGTGTTAAAACATTTTAAAGACAGAGATTTTTCAGTATGTGTGATCCATGTGCTGAGAATTCTACTTGAAGCTGAGGAAAGAATCAAAGAACTGAGAATTATTCAAGTACCAGAGACGAGAATGATGACAAGAGCAAGAAAGTGCAGAATAGGACAGGAAACACACTGAAGAGAAATTTGAGTCTCTTCTTCCTGCTGTTGGAATAATATCTTTTTGACATTTATGTAACACTTGAATATTTTCAAAATGAGTTTTTCATTTCTTTGGAATGAACAGTGCACTGGGATCATATCCAGCCCTCCACTGCACAGTGTATCATACCATTCTCATCTGACTCACAACTGAACTCTTCTGTCTGAACAAGTCACCCTCTTACCCTTATCTCTCTTCTCTCCTTCCCCATTCCTGTCTTTTCATTCTTTCTTTCCTTCCTTCTTTCTCAGTCTTTCTGTCTTCCTTTGTTTTTGTGAAATTCTTGTGTATACAGATGCACAGAGCTGCTTTGTGTTTATGGCAGGAATGACCATTTTATATCCAGAAAAAAGTGATCATTTTATTTCTCCTCATGCCTCAGTTATCCCATGCTTCACCCTTAGTACTCAAAGAAGTTGACAGCATTGTCTTATTTAGAGCTAAATACTTAATGGACATTTACTTGCATCATTTTTGCATAGGATTCCTTTCCTTGAGATCATCTACTATCAAAAGATGCTTCTCTGACTAAGTTTGACAGTTGCATTAGTCTATGAGTACAAACACACATCAATAAGGCAGTTTAACTACATGTTTATTTAGTAAAGTAACAGTATTGGACCACCTCATAGGGCCTATCACTTTCATAGCGATAGGTTTTGACCAGATATATATTCTTACTGTGTCATGAGCCTAAGAGCTAATCAAATAGTGATTGGTTACCTGAGGCCATCCATGTCAGTACTGTACCATGGTACATACCTTGACAGATAATTGAATATAATAGTACATAGAATAATGTGGAATTAATTATGTGAAAAACAAAATATCAATACATAGGGACAAGGAAGAAGAATTGAATCACTTAAATAAAATAATGTATGTTTGAATGCATGAAAAGGTATATATATATACATACATGTTATTTAGATGGAGAAACATGAGTCTTAGCTGAAGCTGAAAGTGATTTCAAAGGACAAAGTTTTAAAACTGCTTTGAACTACATCTATCAAATAAATGAATCTAAAGATAAAGAATAGTGAAGCTTCAGAAAAAGGGTGAGAATATTACATGCACCATAACATAAATCCCTTCAGATTCACTTTTAGTCAGACATAATGCCTATTCCATGTTATAAACCTGGATTTGAATATTAATTAACAGAGAATTCAAACACTGGAGGCCATCAGGGTTCTGGGTGCACAGGAAGAAAACAAATGTCATAAAGACAAATGTATTCTGTCTTTTGTTTCATGGTTCTTACAAATTGAAAAACAGTTTTTTAGACTTAGCAAGAAGCAAATTATCCATGATACATTCAAATGATGAGAATTTTGAATGACGATTTAGAGAGCTCCTTGTTGACTTGTATGGCTTGGAAATCAATGTCACGTCACACCATTTAAAAATGAGACCAAGGTACATAGTCACGTGAGCTTTAAGAATATAGTTTTTTAATAATATAGTTTTGGTTTCTTTTGTATTTTACAGGGTAGAAAATATAGATCAAATGAATTGTTTTTATTAAAACACTGAAAAATTGTGTACTTCTACAGTAATAGTAAATAGTTAATAAAGAAATAAGTAAAGAAAAATAATAAAATATTTTTTCTGCAAACCCTACAATATATTGCTTAAGAGATACCATTGTTCTGATGGGTCAATTAATAACACTACATTATATTTCATTATTTATTTTCTTGATTACATCTAACAAGTTTAGATATGATGGTCTATTCTATGTTTACAAGTTTCTGAAATGCATAAGTGTTATCAGATTTCCTTTTATGAATAATTTTAATTGAACTTGTTCCTAATATTTACAGGCATTTGGGGGTGGCAATATTCATGTCTAAAGCTATAAAATGTGGCAGGAATACAAATCACTTTTTGTATGTTTTCTACTCAGGATGGATTTCCATTGTACCTTTAAAACATTATCATAGATCCTGTTATGAAATGACAGAACCCACTACCTAATGGAGATATTGAAAGTCCCCAAAACTTCTTGAACTGTTCCAGGGACACAGCTTAGATTATCCCATCTATTGTTTGTCTTTGAAAGAATTCAAAGATTAACACACAAATATCAGAAAAGACCCACCCAAGTGAAAATGCTAGAGGAAGTGGCTCTATAACAAAAAATTAATAGATTTTCCTAATACAACTCAAGTGGACACATACACCCCCACACATATTTATTAGAGAGCATTTTTAGTGTGGTCTACAGTCACCATGAAATAGTATAGTAGCAGACAATATGAAAGTACATTTAAGGTAAAAATGAAGTGTACTAAAAGTTATTGCAAAGAATATGACATTGGCCAAGGACAAGGAAGTGGGCTTCAAGTAGGAATCTGACATTAGCCTAGAACAAAGATGTAATTTCAGACAGGAATCTAAATTTTAGGCTAGAACAAGGAAGTAGGCTTCAGACATGAAAATGACTTTGGGCTAGGACAGGGAAGTAGGCTCAGATATTTTAGTCATCCTGATAAACGCTTAGAAATAGTGATCAAGGGAGTGTTCATGGAATTTTGTTTATTGCCTTACTTGTTCTTTGACTATTTGTGTTTATTGTCTTGCTTGTTCCTTGACTATTTGCATCTATTGTATTGATAGTTCCTCAACTTAAAACTGACCTTAATAGTTGCATGTAATTAAAATGGTATAAAAGCAAAAAGAAGAAGGGGAATGGGATAAGGAGGTTCTGAGGAGGGGAAATGGGGAAAAAGGATGACATCTGAAATGTAAATAAATAAAATAGCCAATAACAAAGGAAAAATAAAAGTTATTGAAAAATCAGCAGTTAGATGTTTCTACTGAATGCAGAAGAGAGTTGTTAAATATGAGATTTTTATCTTATTGGTCTTATTAGTAGTAAGTTACAGTAATGTGTGAGCATAATGGAAAACAATATAAATATTGAGAATGTATTATTTTGAAAATGTCATGCTAAGAACAACCCATGTTAAGCAAAATTTTTATCTAAACCAGAAAGTAGAATTCCAGTCAAACTCTAAACAGTTTTAAGTATTAAAGTTGGCTGAGATTTCACTGTAAGCTCTATTCCAGTTCTATCACACTATTCCCTGATAGAAAAGAGCCAATTAACTCAGAGCATTCTCAAAAATTTTTCTAGTCACACACTGGGGTATTTACTAATGAGTAGTAAAATTTTCAACATGGAAAATGTCCTTAAAGAATGAGAATAAACTGTAGGCCAAGTGCTGCTGAGAGCAGAAAATCAAATTTAAAAAGCTAGAGGTGTCCCTGGCCACTTGCTACTCACCACTTTCTAAGAAGTGAGCAGATACTTAGGCTCCAAACAGAACAAAGCATGCTGCTTTCTAAGAAAATAAGCTACAGGGTGCTAAGGTCTATTATAAGATTTACTATAATATATTATGATTTGAAAATTATTTCTTGTTTCCAAAGATGCAATTTGAGCAGAATATTTGTTTTCTGAATTTTTACTTGCTAGTAACTAGTAATGGGAACTTAACATTTTCGAGAGCAAAATGTAAATTGGACTTACATTCCTGAACAAAAATCTCCAGCTACCTCTTTGATATGTTTTCTGGTTGTAGAAGGCAGAAAGCCTTTTCTTTCCATGGGGCATGTTAGTATGCTCCTAAGGGGCTCTAAGACTGAAACTATGAAATAAGCAGGAAACAAGAGGAAGGCTGACCAATTTATGTAGCTCATTCTTCCATTCCCAGCATATTTTGCCTAAGCAGCCCTGTGTAGTAAGGTAGCCAGTCTCATAGAGAGCTCCACAGAGGGATAGTCCACCAGCTTTCCTTGTCATCTTCCTATATTACCAATTAAATTAATTAGTTTTGTTTTGCGTTTGCTTAAAAGTAAATTATAAAAAGCTGTTAACTATTGTTATTAATGTACGTGGAACTGTTCTACTTAACATTTCTTATTTTTGACCATGACACCAGGATATTCCTTTGAAAAAAAAAAGTATTTATTATATCCAATTTTATTTTATTCTGTTGGCTTCAAATGATATTTTTTGTGTTGGTTTTGTGTATTCATTTTGTTTAAAATTAAGAAGTGCCTTTGACTCTTGGAAAATGGTGATGAAGCTGAATGTTCTGAATGTCCTGCAATTATATAACCACAGTAGAAGATGCTTCTGATGGACAATGTATCATGCTGCCTCTGGGGAGAAGATGGCAATCAGATATAACTAGATGTTATTTCTCTAGCATGGGTTTTATTTCATTACATCGGGAAGAGAATTCAACAAACACCACTAAGAATTACCCTAAAAGATCACTAATTTTGTATTAGGCACTGTCCTGAGGTTCATGTAATTTAAGTTAGTTTAAATTAATTTTTCACTGGAAGTGTTTATCAGCTCTAGGAATTCATTTCCCTGGTGGAAATTTTATAGTCATTTATACATTCAATCATATTCTCTTTAAATCAAGATACAATTACGTCTTTCTTTCCAATTTCTATCCTTTGATTACTCTCTGTTGTCTAATTCCTCAAGCTAAAAGTTTAAGTACTATATTGAATAGAAATGAAGGGAGTGAACGACATTGGCTTATTCATTATTTTAATGGAATTGTTCTGAGTGTTTTCTCCCTCCATTTGATTTGATGAAGGCTATAGGCATTGTATAAATTGTCTTTATCATGTTTCTTGTATCCCTAATCTTTCTAGTACTTTTATCATGAATAGGTGTTAGATTTTGCTAAATGCTTTTATGGAATCTAATAGATACCATGTTCTTTTTCTTTCTTTCTGCTTATTTATGGTGGATTACATTTACTGATTTCACATGTTGAACCATCCCTGCATTTCTAGGATGAGGCAAATTTGATCATGATGAATGATTTTTGGTTTGTTCTTGGGCTTTGACTGCAAGTATTTTTGCATCCATATTCAAAAGGGAAATTGCTTGTAATTCTCTAACTTTGTTGAGTCTTTAGGTAGTTGGATTTCAGAGTAACTTGACTATAAAATGAACTTGTTTATGTTTCTTCTATTTTGATTTTGTGGAATTATTTGAGTACTCGTATTAACTTTTATTTGAAAGTCCGATAGAATTATGTGCTAAAACAGTACAGCCCTGGCTTTTTTTGGTTAAAATATTTGTAATGACTCCTAGCTTTTTAGGGGTCTGTATAACTTAATTATCTGACTGAGAGAGAAAGAGAGGTAACTATCAATGGTATGAGTAATTAAATCCTCAGTGTCCACTCGTGTGACATATGTCTCCATGACTTTCTAATTCTTTACAATCTACCAAATGGGCATTGAACATTCAAACATATGGACACGTGGGAGTCTTTCTTATTCAAATCAGCACACTTGTACACAAGTCATGCCCATATTGCAGAGTTACTTTGAAACCTTCATAACCTAGATTGGATGTCTTCATTAAAGTTCTACACACAAAATTCGGGGAACAATGCAGAAGAGAAGGCAGTAAGAGTGTAAGTACCAGAGATGGTAGATGACTCCAAGGAAACAGTGTTTCCTAGACACAGAGGATAGAAGTATATATGACTTCACAGAGACCCTAAAAGTATCCACAAGTTCCTCACAGATTCAAGTCATACAGGATCCTAGCATTGAGGAGAGGATATGGATAAGGACTCCTACTCCAAATGAAGAAGCTATTTGAAATTGATATCTGATGGTAATGGGAAAAACAACTACATTCTAGGTCAAATCCTGGAACTCTGTGGTTTTTGCTTGTGTGTGTGTGTGTGTGTGTGTGTGTGTGTGTGTGTGTTCATTTAATTTTGACACCTTTTTTTTCTTATGTGTCTCTTGCTAATTTGGTTTGATTTTCATTTTTGTGTTTTTGTATATATGATTTTTTGTGTGTTTTTGATGTGTGTGTTAGAGAGAGACAGAGACAGACACAGAGGGAGATAGCCAAGGAGAGAGATACACAGAGAGAGCATATATATATATATATATATATATATATATATATATATGTATGTATGAAGCTGTGTGGGTGGACAGGGAGGGTATCAAGTAGGGTGTGGAGGTGTGAAGGCATGATCAAAATATATTTTATAGAAAACAATTTTTTAATTAATATCATTTTATAACTTCTTAAATGTATATGTATGTTAAATGTTGACTAAAATATTAAGAAGAGAAAAATACAGCTCAGTTGCATATAGCATAATTGCAATTTGATCTCAGCACTCAGACTGGCGGTTCTGTGTTTTCTCCTAACAAACATTAGGTACTCATTCCTTTCCAGATGATTAATCATTGCAATAAAAGAATGTTTATGTAGCATGTGCTGTCCCAGTGCTGAGGTGTGCAGGGAAATGCAATAATATTTTTAATGCATTAGTATAAAGTATTAAACTGGTTTGTGTGAAGTCTACTGGAGGAAAATGTCCTATTTTAATTTCATTTAAAATGATTTGCAGAGGTGGGTTTATAGAAGCCAAATAAAAGTACGGTAAAGCAAACAACTATATCAACTATCTTACTAGTTGATAATATTTGCATCAGCTGCTTCTATAATTGAGAGATCAACATCTATCAATAGGGTAGCCCACATGACTGTATAAAATATCTTCTGTTTGAGTGTCAGATATATATTTGAATGTATATTAATTTTTTTTGCCTTGCTTACTTTTATCAGGTAAGAAACTCAGTATGATCATGAGAGTTTGCAAAGCTACAACCTCATATTGAATTAGAGCAATGACAGACTGTGAAATTGTCAATTTTTCCAACATAAAGGAATGAATACACCAAATTTTAAATATCCTTTTGTGCTGGGTGTATTGGTGCAGAACTTTAATCCCAGCACTCAGGAGGCAGATGCAGGCAGATCTTCTTTTGTTAGAGGCCAACATAGTCTACATAACAAGTTCCAGTACAGCCAGTTATACAAAGAAAAACCCTGAATCAAAAATATGCTTTTCTGATCTTTGTTGATCTATTATTCTCTTAATAATTGTAATTAGAATATATACTTAATAAGACAAAAGTATATATCATAGTTATATGTGATGGATAAATCTAAAAGTGATAATTCAACTTGTAAAAGTAAAATCAGTAAATTCCAGTATGTTAAGATTTTTCATTATTGTAAGCATGTCAAATTTAGTGACATTTTTGAAAACATACTAAGGTTATGAATATGCCTCACATTTTGATATATGTGGACGGTAAAAGGTCACACTACAAGGGAGTGACAACATGTTTATTTGCAGTGTCATTCCTCCATGCAAAGTGGCAGAGCAAACTGAGAGTTGGCTAGGAAGTAGAATGTTGGGGTGATTCTTAAAGAATTTTGTGGTTTTTGTACTGACCTATAACTCTCATTTCCAAAGCCGTGTTTCATATTGGGATAAGAAATTTTACTAAAGTGCAGTTTGCAATCACATAAAACATTGGATTTCTCTTCTTACTCTAAATAGTAAAAAGCTTCAGCAAATTCTAAGCTTCAGAAAGGACTACAAAAAGAACTGTTTAATTAACTGGCCAATTCCTAAACCTGTTTAATTAAACAAAATGGTTTAGGAAATACATGTAGAATACATTACAAAATACTACAGATCCTGATATAAAGAATGTATTATTTTGTCTTCTAGGATGAGAAAAACATATATGTCAGTCTTTATGGATATAGACTATCATGACCTGTCAATATCAATAGAATTTATAGCCTTGAGATCAGTTTTAGAAACATCTTTAATAGTTTCTCAGATCTTCCAGCATAACTTTAAGATTCCTGTGATGTGCAGCTCACAGGAGGTCATTGATGTCTGTTGTTTGCTTTTATTTTCAAAAACATTTCTACTTCTCAATTTGGTGTTTCTGTATTTGAGTCATAATTTATTTCTCTGTAGCTTGCTACTCATGGATCCTAAGCCCAATTTCCTGGGCATACAGTAAATCATATTTACAACAAAGATTTTAGGAAAAGGTGTAAAGTTGAAAAAAGTAGTTTATAGTATGCTGGGAAAACACACATTTTCAGGTGGAATAGACAGTATTATACTTTTTTCGTAGTAATAGTAATGTCACATCATACTTTGTGTGTTAAGAACCAGACCCTAACTTAACTGCAATACATGTTTCTGCATCGCCTTAAAGAGGAGTTAACCCATCTACCTTCTTGTAGTTTATTATATTCTGTTTCAGTTTCTTGCTGTTTCAGAACAAACTGGTGTTGGTGTCTGAAAATGACTCCAGTATACTTTGAGAGGCTGGTAGATTTAAGATTGAAGAAATCACAATTTCTTGGAGCAATTACCTGAAAGAAGTGGTCTGCAAGATCACAGGGATCATTCTACTTTGAGTCAGGAAGAAAGAATTCATCATAAAAAATGACTTCATTCAGCCACAGGGAACCTGCTTTTCTTAAAGTAATACCATTACTTGGGCTACAGTTGGTAAGTTTCAAATGAACCTTTAGCAGTATTCTTGACTAATCCTTCTTTGGAGAAACTATCCTGGAATACTCTGACCTGAATAATGTTGAGTATGACTCAATATATCAGTAATTATGATAAATTGATTCATATATCAATCTATTATTTATTATCCTTCATGTAAAATTATTCATTTTCTCATCCTGAGTGTTATTGTCCATAAATGGTTCCACTGTGAACTGTTCTTTTCAGGGTATAAACAGCTCACAAATTCTATATATCTCTGCATGACTAAGAAGTACAACTCTTTGTTCTATTCTTTGATAATTCGTGCCTTCCATGCTACATAATTCACACAGTCTACTATGGATTATCATAGTATAAAATATGTCTAAATTCTATTATCTGTGTTCTTGATCTTTTGGGTCAATCTTAAGAAAATACAAGAAAAAACAACTCAAAAAGATCATTCTGGTTCAATTTCAGGGAGTTCATTCCATGGTTGCAATGATACCAATTACTTAATAAATGCATAACAATAGCAAGGAAATTGGAAGAGAAACTTCTTTATTTTCATAGTTGAAAAGAAATGTAAAGTAAAAATGGGGACAGGTATCACATTCCATATGATGTAGAGACAGACATCCTTTTTTCCAGCTTCTACCAGATGCCCAAAACACTATCAAATGGAGACAGAACATTCAATGCATGAGCCTGTGTGGCACATTTACTATCTAAACAATATACTGACACTGCTCTTCAAAGGCATGTGACACCTGATAATTTAATTTGTGTTTAGTCCCTATCTAAGCATCTCCAGTGGTTTAAAATTATATTTCTAATATTTACTGTGACTCAGTGTGGGCACATAGCCATTGATACCTATAAAATTCAAAACACAAGTTAGATACCTCCAAAATATAATGGTAAAGAATAACTATTTCTATTCTGAAAGAGAAAGAATGGGATAGAAACAGGATAAATGAAAATAAAACTTCAACACAGTAGAGAAAATATTATGTCCTACAATGCTGTTTCTGATTTCTGAAGCACTTGTCATAATATCAGCTGCACTAGTTTGGACAGCTGTGGTTTTACAAACTTACTGAGTGTAGCTTATGTGGCTTCTCTATTGGCTACCAGCTTTATTATTTTATGCATTGCCATCTCAAGGGGTGCCTAAAGGACTTCACTGAACCATGTCATATCTCATCTAACCATCTATGATTCTCTAAAACTGAGTTTAGGCTTCCATAGTCCTCTGACTTTTGCATTTTGCATATTTATAAAGCCAGCATCATATGGATGATGCCAAGGTCTGAGGCTGGTTTGGGTGTGCCATGACATTCATGGACTAAACATCTGAACTGTATGCTATCCTGATTTAATGTTTTTCTTTATAAGAGTTACTATGGTCATGGTGTCTCTTCACAGCAATAAAACACTAATAAAAATATTCATATGATTCTTTGTAAAGGTAGTAATGTCTTTAGCAACCAAGTTAATTTTATCTGACCCAATTTTACTTACACAACTATTTTTTTTTTATTTTGGCAAATTACAAGTTTATCATTTTCATGTTCTACTTTTTGATCCTGAGTCTAAACCAAGATCAGAACAGTCAGTGTAATCATTACACAACCTGAATTCTACATGGCCTTGAAATTTCTTCCACAAATTTAATTAGAAGTAGCTTCAAAATTCAGCTTCATGCAAAGCCTCAGGGAACAGGCAAAATATGGATGCCTTGCCAGTATGAAATACAGATGAACTTTAGTGCATTTTACCTAGAGTTCTCATTGCCACAGAAAACCTGATGAGCAGAGTCTTAACAATTTGCAGTTATATTATCTTTAATCCTACTGGAGTCTTCCACTGTTCCCTTACAGTATACTAAGGATTCTCTAGGTTGATTTTGGAATCTTTCCTAAATTCTAGTCATAAACAAAAGCTAGGAATTTACAACTATATGGTCATCTTTATTTATAGCAATAACCATGCTTTTAGTGCTAATATTGATATATTTTTATCTCTGGTCAGTTTGCTCAAAATACACTACAAAGGAAACATAAGAAGAGATCTAGCTTGGAAGGCTGTAGTTATCTAGCTCCACGTGCTAGGAAAGAATATATAAAATCAGTATTGCATGGAAAAGAAACAAAATGGGGTCACATGTGATATTTAAAGTGAAACACTAAGCAATTTATTCCTTACAAATAATTCTTCCCTAGAAAAGTTTCCATCACCTTTCATAAAACACTAGCAGCTGTAAAACAGGCAAATTCCCGGAAGCTTCTTTTGCTATGCAAAGTATATTATCTTTCAAAGTCCATGTTTCTGTGATCTTTCCTTCCAAACTTCTTTATTATGAATGCCTTATGCCTAAAATTTTTTTAGAATCGTTACTATCTTGCAATGTATTGGCATTCTTCTTATAAAATTTGCACTATTTACCTCCCTCTACTAACATCAACATCTTAGAAAATAATTTCAATAGATTAATCCACAGTATTTATATGAATTGAAAATAATTGTTTTTCCTATCATCATAAATCTCATATGACTGGGTAGAATGGTCATATACCACAGATGTGTACCTGAAACTACTTGCTTAACTCCAAGTTTTAATAAATTTATGTTGTTGGCAGCTCACATTAACTTAGGTAGGTATATTTTCTGATGAGAGTGAAGCATTTTTAGTAGTGGGGCTGTAGGAATTGTATCATTAAAGGTATAGCCCCCAAAATGACATCTACAGTGGTTATATGTAGATCAGAGACTTGGAAATACCATTCATATTGATGGTAACCAGGGGATAGAATCTTTAAAGATGACCCTTAGATGATGACATCTTTAATGCTAAAGACATGGCAATGGATTTTCTCTAATGCTGAAGCCAGGGGGATGGCATCTCTGATGATCAGTCCAGAGTTATAGCATTTGTAAGACTGAACGATAACAATGACTTCCATCTCTAATAGATTCCAGTAATGAAATATCTGATGGTGAAACAAAAAGTGATGACATAACTGGTTGTAAGTATTGGTGATGGCATTTGAAACAGAGGGGTACAGAGAGCATCTGTGTCAGTGAGACTCACATTAATGAGTGTGTAATGACAGGCTTGGGTGATGGTTTTTGTATTAGTCCAGTACAGTTAATGAATAATAAGCTCCAGGCCATTCAATGGCTTTTCCAATGATGCAGCCAAAGTAATGGATGGTAATGATAGTGTTGATAGATTTTCAAACCATAGTTATATTCTATTAGTAAGACTCAGCTGGTGGCACCAATAATAATAAGTTCAAAATAAAAGTATCTCAAATGGTGACAACAGAGTGATGGCAGCTCTGAATAGGAGACACAAGCTTTAATATTTCTAACAGTAATTTCCAGTAGATGATATATCCATTGTATTCAGACAATAGTGTCTCTAATGAAAAAACAGGTAATAACTTCCCTGGAAAGTGTATTTTTAGAAGTGAAGACCAAAAAAAAAAAAAATGGCATCTATAGTGGCTGTGGGCTATGTAGAGATTATGGTGTCTAGACAATTAGAACTATGACTTTCTAATTGTTACCTTCAAGAAAATAAGACTAGGAATAATAATTGATATAGGCTTTAGCATTTCTAGTGGGTGAAATCTATATAGGCAATGGCAACTTCAGTGGTGTTGTAAAGACAATACTATTTTCAGTGTTGTGGTGCAATAGATGTACTTTTCGAAGCCTGGGACTATTTGATTACAGATCTAATGATAAAGCCTAAGATAATATAATGACTAACACATAGACTGGATTGATGGCATCTTTATTAGTGTGTCTCATGAGGCAACATTTACAATACTGAAATCCAGTAAATATCGTCTCCAATGAAGTGCCTCAGATTTTCTGATCTCTGATGATGTAGCTCAGAAAATTGAATCTCTCTAATAATAAGTCCCAGGAAATGATACCTGTATTGGTACAGATATTTAATAGCATCTCTGATCGTGAGGCCAGGGGATGGTGTGGAATGGGCAAGTATATCTATAAATGTGAGGTTTTGGCTACAGCATCATAGGTGATAAGACACAAGGTTGTGATGTTCAAAGATGAGGCCTAAACTTTGTCATATCTAATGCTGAGATAGTCAAAGCTCCAAGAGTGAGTTACATGCAACAGCACATTGACTGGAGAAGCATACTTGATAGCATTGCATATTGGTGAGGCCCAAGTAATTGCACATATAATGGGGAGGTCCTGATGACAATTAAGTAGTGGTCTATTAGGAACTATCTCTAATTTGAGGGACAATAAATTGATTTACTGTGACTGGCCCATTCAATGGCATACAGATTTTGGAAGTCAAGGTGATAGTATCTATAATATTGTTGTCAAGGTAATAGATTTCTTAATCTTGAGACACAAACAATGGAATTGTTAATGGTAATGCCAAGGTGATGGTGCCACTATTGTTACAATACAAGTGATAACAAAATCAATAGTATGGTTCAAATAATAACATCTGTAAAAAGTCCTGGTAATGACATGTCAAATGGTATTCACAAGGGCAAAGGCATTGCTAATTTCCAAAAGCAGTAATATCTCTAATGATAAAGCCCAGGTGATGACATCTATAATATTGTGGCAAAAGTTCATACCAACTCCATTGGTGTATCCAAGGTGATGGTAACTCCCTGTCAAATTCTAGCTCATCACTTTTCTAACAATGGGTTCATTCAATGGCATAGCTAATTGTGATACCCAGAAAGAAAACATCCGTGATGAGTTCAAATTAATGACACTGGCAGTATTAATGTCAAGATAGTGGATATCACTAAAAGATGCAGTACAAGGTTTGACAACTCTAATGATTAGTTACAAAAGGTGAGACTCAATTAACAATGATCAAACAATGTAAGTTCTAATGGTGACATTTAGGAAATTACATATATAATGGTGATGCCAGTATGATGACATTCCTAAAAATTGAGACAAAACAATGGTATCTGTAGAGGTTTGAATGAGATTAGCTCCATAGGCTCATGCATTTGAATACTTGGTTCCAAGTTAGTGGAACTGTTTGAGAAGAATTGTGAAGTATGCTATTGTTGAAGGGTTTGTATTTCTGTAAATGGGCTCTCTAAAATTTCAGAATCTCAGGTAAGTCCAGTGTTTCTTTGTCTTCTCCTTGTGGGATATAGTTCTCATCGTTTTAAGACTTCTTTCCCGAGAACACACTCCACACAATGCTGATCATGGACTAACCTATGTTATTGTAAGTGGGCCCCAATTAAATGCTTTATTTTATAAGTTGCCTTGGTCATGGTGTCATGGAGCAATATAGCAAAAATTGTGACAACATTTTTGTCTTATGTAGATGATGACATATAAAATCTTGGCTTGCAAACTATGCCATCTCTAATGTGACTCAGTTGATAAGACTATTTTCAAGACCAAGAAATAAATATCTCTATTGCCACAGTGCAAATGGCAGCTTTGCAAATGGAGCTGTCAGGTGAATCTCTCATGGAATCCTTAATGGACTATTATAATTGACTCAGGCTATAGCATTAACAATGGTTCAGGGAAGTCACATCTTTAATGGTGATGTCTAGAAGAGAGCATCTCCAATAATATAGTTCAAATAACAGCATCTTTATCAGGAAATACATGTTAATAACATCTAGCATTGTGATGTTTGAATGATAGCACTGCTAAATGTGTGGTTCAGGTGATAATTTGTATAATGTTGAGGTCCAGTAGATGGCTTTTCCAATGCTGGAGCTAAGCTTTTGTAATTTCTACTGCTGAGGTGTTGCGTAAAATATTAAAAAACTATCCATGCTACCGTTGGCCTGTTTTCAGCCCAGGAAACTCACTGACTCAGAGCTCTAAAATCTCTCCACCCAACTCGCTATGTTCCCATGGCAGGCTGCTACCATGCATGGCCCCCGCAACCCCCATGCTTCCAAATTCCTGAGGCTGGCTGTACTTTTCCCTGGAACCCAGAAGAGTCACTGCATGAAGGAAAACACCACACAATCTTAGTTTAAAATAAACAGGCAACATAATCGTTGGGTGCAGCCAACTAGTATCCTAATCTGTAAGCTACTCTAAGATATAAATCCTCTGGTAGTGGATCCTGGGAGATCTGCCACCTGAACCGGGTGCCTCGGCTACCTTCATTGTATCCCCATCATCTCCGGTCCAGAAGAAAGAATCTTTCTCTTGCCTCCTCATTTTCTCTCTCCAACCTGGAAGTCCCGCCTTACTCGTCGCCCAGTGATAGGTTCCTGGAAATCTTTATTCATTAAGGGAAGATTCTGCCACACTAAGGCAGATGAGGTAAATGGGCTCTTAAACAATGAAGCTCAAAACTGTCAAATTTCTAAAAGTTGGTACAGGTCTTGGCATTTCTGATGGCGGGGCTACTGAAATGGGACCTTAAACAATGTTACTTAGGCAATGATATCTACAATGTTAAACTATCACCTTTCCAAATGAGATTGTTCAATGACATCTCTAATGGTGAGATGTGAGACAATAAAATCAACGATTGAACCTAATGATGTTTCTAATGTTGAGTTCCCAAGCACTGGTATCTTCAGTAGTAAACTCTAAGATATAGAGTCTCAAGTAACGAAGACCAAACAATTGAATCTCCATTGTTCAGACTCAGTAGCTATCTTTACCAGTGATAGGGTTCACAACTTGACATCTACGATGGTGAGGTCTAGGAAATGGCACATGTAGTGTTGCTTCCAGATTAGACCATGACTTGTGATAATGCATATAGGATGCTGCTTTCCCATGGATGACCCTAGGCTTTTACATCACCAGTGGTAAATTCCAGGCAATGGTACCTCTGCTGCTGCTGCACTATTAGTAATATCAGTAACTTCATGTGATGGCATCTTCAGTGGTGCATCCCAGTTGAGGGTCTCTCCAGTGCTAAAGCCTAGTAGATGATTTTTAAATGGTGGTGCCTAGGGTATGGCACCTCTAACAATGGCTCACAACTGATGGAAGCAACAACTCTAATTGTGGTAGCCAGGTGATTCCTGTCTCAACATGTGGACTGGGCAATGGTTTCTTTAAAGGTTCTACACAGAAATGGGCATGTAGAATGTTGGAGTGTCCATATTGGTAATGGTGTGGGCCAAGAGATGCACTCTAATTGTGAGTCGCAGGTAATTCTACCTCTGAAGAATAGACCCAATCATGGTATCTTTAAATATTTAGCCAGAATATGGTTTATATATTTGAAGCATTTAAAATGCAGGTACCCACAGGAGCCAGAAGAGGATTTCTGTTGCTGCCCAAGCTGCCCTACGTTGGATTCACTACCCCACATTTGGGGGGCCAAATTGTCACAGACTGCTCTATCAATGTTGAAACCCACACTACCAAAAGCCTTGGGGGCTCAGTTGTTAGAGCCCGCACTGCCCCAAGCTGCTCTAGTCCATGGAATGGGGTTCAGCAAGAGAGATAGTGAGGAAGGACACGAAGAATGGAGACCAGACAGTGTGTGATTCAATCCCATTTATTCTTCAGTCTCTCTTCCTAGTCCAAGTCCCAAGTCTTGAGTTCCTAGTCCTTAGTTACTAGTCCCTAGTGCCTCCAAGTTCCAAGTTTCCAGTTCCAAGTTCTAGTCTCGAGTGTCTAATGTCTAATTCCAGGTTCTTCCTCCAAGTGCCAAGTACCTAATACCTAATAATTTCTTCTGTCTGCCTCTCGCCTTTTATATGTCTCACTTCTAAGCCAAGCCTCTAAGTCACACCCTTAAGTCAAGCCCTTAGATCTAATCTCTAAATTACACCTTAAGTCACGCCCTTAAGTCTCCGCTCTAAATCACACCTTTAAGTCTCACACACCCAAGGGAAGATCCTGGGTATTTAAAAAAAGATGCTATCAGAGTGTGGTCAGCTGTTGTAGGCTATTGTAATCAAGTCTCTTGTCAGGGTATATGGCTCAAGATGGCTGCAAGGATGATAGCTGCCTTTGGTCAGTTCGCCACAGATTTCAATGTCCCAGAGGTGCAGTTCCAGGTAGTTAGTTAGGAGCAACCCAATGTAGGTGCTGGGAATACTAATAAAAATAATTAAATTAAAAATTAAAGGTGGACCAAGGTTTCTTTCAAAATTTAAATGTGTGTGTGTGTGTGTATGTGTGTGTGTGTGTGTGTGTGTATTGTGTGTATTCCAGGACCACTAACATTCTAGGACTGATCTGTACCAATCTTTACAGTCTCCAAGTCTATGAATTTTTAATTGTTTTCACATACTTCCCTGACCATTCAGTCTAAACTAGTATGGAACTGTGGGAAAGAAAGTGTAGGCAACATTAATTGACTACCAAGTCCTACTGTGTTTATTTCCTTGGAAATTTTCATTCATCTTTCTTCAAAGAACAAATATTATTTCCTGCATCATAGGTCCATAATCTTTACTTAAAAATTGAAGTTTTCCACTCAATGAATAACTTAATAATATATATAATATTAAATAAATATCTAGTTTAACCACACTGAGAAGGAATCTCTGGTAACAGTACTCTTGAGTAAACTTCTATACTTAAAATGATTCTTATTCTATTCTTAAAAAAGAAAAAAATCATCATGTAAGTAAAGTGCTTATAAATTTGCTACATAGAAGAAAAGTTCCATATCCTAATAATTTCAAACATATTGGAACAATCACATTGGAATTGCTAGCTTCTGTATATACTCACTAATTGAACTCTGGGGAATTAGTAACAAAAAATAAAAAGAGAGAATGAAGCTGGCAAAGATGGAGTAGAAGCATCAGGGGCATTTGGAAGGATATAGTGGTAGACAAATATCATCAATATTAATTGATAAACCTATGAAATATTCAAAGAATAAAAAATATTTAGAACACAGGGAAAAGCAAAACATACGATGACAACAAATAGCCCTAAATCCTAATTACATCCTTCACCCTCTTTTCATTCTGAGATTAGGTCCTTAGTTCTGCCTTTGCTGAGTTCTCTCGATCTTTTCCTTGGATGCTTTCCATTTTTCATTGTTAGTCTCCATATCTTTGTGTCTCTATGTCTGCAATAAGTGTACTTTGATTTCTATGTGGAACACTGTATACGTGGCTCTGTGCTGAAAGTGATTCATTCAACCCCTTTAGTGGCATAGGCTCTGCCACTTATCAAATAAAATAAAATAAAATAAAATAAAATAAAATAAAATAAAATAAATCTATTTTATTTCGGGCTTCACTATTAAAGAATCATGATCTTTGTTCAGAAAAGTCTAGCTGCATCTAAAAAGTATACAAGAGTCTTTATGGTTAAAATTTCTTTGCTTTTATTTGTTGTATAAACTTTAACAGCAACATCCAAAAACGGCTAAAACACAACTGTTGAACACCCTGGGAGTTTTCTTCCCATTCTTTATTTATTTATTAAGGTGAAGGAGATAAAATGTATGCAAACTAAAGTACCCAGAACAAGACAACCAAACACATTGTTTACTAATTTCACAAATATGCTTGTTATTTTTCTAATACAAATATTTTTCAGGACCAAGAAAAACAAGCTGAGACAGTCATTCACAGATCCCCCTTTCAAGGATGAAATATTTATGCAGGTTTTTGATATTCATCAATCAACATAATCAGCACCATAAACTTAATCCATATTCCTTCCTTATGTTTTTACAATCATGTCAAAAGAAACTTATTAAGTACTGTGTTACTCTCCAGTGACAGAGTAAATGTTACATGTTTCTTATCTATATCCACTAAACTTCTTTTTTTATTTTATTTTTTTTGTTTGGTTTTGTTTTGATTTTAGAGACAGGGTTTCTCTGTGTCATCCTGGCTGTTCTGGAACTCACTCTGTAGACCAGGTTGGCCCAGAAATCTGACTGTCTCTGCCTCCCAAGTGCTGGGATTAAAGGCGTGTACCACTACTGCCCAGCAAAAAATACTTCTTAAAGAACACAATTCGTGTATTTATTACTTAAACTATCATGGACTATTTATATATACTTTTCAATGTGGTCAATACTGTCAAATTATTTTTCTGGCTTAAAGTAGCTCATGGAAGACTTGGATATAGAGCAATTGTTTGGGGGAAATTTTATTCTAAATGTTACAAAAAATAACCTTTATTTACCGTCACAAATAAAGGCAAAAGAGTGAATCCAATTATTTTTGTTATATTGGGAAATTTATATATACTACTTTACATTTTCATATGTTCACATGCACATAAAAGTGCATATTGGTGAATGTACAATAAAGACTAACCTGGGAAAGTCAATTATTATGTAGATAAACTTTATTAGGCTTGCCATATTTGGATATTTATCATTGACCAATGTATTTTTTGTGTTATCATTTAAATAAAATTTTAAAATAACAAACTGAAATCAGTAGTACTGTATAAAATATTGAAGTATTCAACTAGTGAGTATATGTGTCTTATTCTCATAGAGAAGGTATTGTTGCATCAATTTTATTTAGCATATCTAAGAGCATGTCTCATTCTCAAAATATATAAGAAAAGAACTATGGTAGTGCCCGCTGTAGATGTATCTTCTATTTGAAAGCCACTTTGATTTTACCAGAAACTTGACAACTGTTAAATCACCTATTCCAAATGTAGAAAAAGGTAAGGATTTCATCAGAAGTATTTGATATTCTTCTATTTCTTTAAATTTTATAATTCCACGTATCTTATTATCTTGGTAAAAATGAAGGTTGTTCGTTTTACTCATGGGACATTGAAAATTAAGCAAAAGCAAGTAAAGATAAACTGAAAAATAGAAACTGATAAATAAACTTTATTTCTGACAATATAACAATAGTTACACATGTAATTCTTTATAACAAAGAATGTAGAAGGAAAAATCATTATGGTTGATAAAACATCAAATATTTGGATTGATATTCTTGATTTACTAATTAGTATGTGATTATGCTGATGTTGGCTTCTGATATTATTCTGGCCCTAGGAAAAAATAATTTCTTAATATTTTAAATTGAGCTAATTTTGCAATTTGACAAAAAGTTGAAGTTCAGAAAGCTCAGTAATAAACAAATAATCCATTTATATTGCACTAAGTTTGTGTTTTAATTAGTGTCCTATTTAGTAAACTTTTAAACTATAGAAACATATTTTCTATGTAACTGCACTTAGGCTTTTACAGAAATTTAAGTGCATGTTGCACCTTATTGTTTTCTTGCTTACAAATGCCACTAAGCCATTGCCCTTTAAGCAACCATGAAAACATTGTCAACTCTCCAACTTAATTTTGAGCATTTTAATTATTTTCTAATAAAACAAGTAAGCTGCATTCGCAAGAGATGAGGTAATATGGGCTTCGTACATAAACCTTTCTCCAGTGAGTAATCAGGGCCACCAAGGGTCTAAATATTCTAAAATGAAGCAACAAGGAGCAGCCTCTTCTAGAAAGTCAGAACTTGTAGGCATTGTGCTTTTACTAGAGCACCCTGGACATAGTGAATTTTAAACATTCCACAGATCATTCTCTGATTGATCCTGCCCTGTAATTTGAAAATTGATTTAGACTGGTCTCTCAAGAGACATGAGGCTTTTCTGAGCCATCACTTGATTCCCTATCAGAGTTTGAAATTGCTTATAATATGACATTGCTTCAGTCTGCAGAGAAAGACAGTTTCTATCCAAATTAAATGATATCAAAACAACAATCAAAATAATCTTGTAAAGTCATAATCTAAGGTTCATTGCTAGGAATGTCTATGGTACAATAATATGAGATACTGAACATAGAGAATTTGACATTTTTTTGTCTGTAAATATAAACAGATTTGAAAAAATTAAATTATTTCTAAAAACTGTTATTAGATAATAAAAAACAAAATGGGATTGTAATGATTTTTGATGCTTGAAAAATTATAAAACACGAAGAGTTTGAACTAGTCTACTGTCATTCTTACTGCTATCATAGTGCCACTGCTCCGTGTGCATGCAGTCATTTTAGTTAATACAAGTTAATCATATATCCTAGCTAGTGATCATAAAGCCTGGCATCTTTCATAGGACCTGTGTCCTACTAGCCATCTAGCTAAAGCTGCTTCATATCCCCCTCCCCAATGTTACCTCTATCTTCACCTCACTCCCACCCCAGATATGATACCAATTTAATTTTCTGGTTTTATTTGGTTTTGTTTGTTTGGTTGATTTTTCCAAGTTATAAACTCATCTGAAGGTTTAAAGCTGAGATCCACAAATAAGAGAATATATGGTGTTTGCTTTTCTGGTTTATATCATTCAATATATTTTCTAGTTTTATAATTTCACATAAGAACTTTACAATTTCACTTTTTAAACAAAATTCTTTTGTGTAAATTTATTATATATATATATATATATATATATATATATATATATATATATGCTATTCAGTCTAAGTGGTCATTTCTAAGCACATACTTATGAAATGGACTTGACAGATTCTATTTTTAAATACATATGTATATATGTGTGTCACAAGAATTAAAGTCATTTTTTAGAGAAGTGTGAGTACATAGGAGGACTTAAAGTGGGCAAATGGTGTTTAGAAAATGATGAAACTATAGTGCCCATTCATGAAATTCTTAACTAAATAAAAAATTAAATTAAAAACAATTAAAATATTATTAATTGAGCATGGCTAAACCTCAGCAAGATATTATTGAACTGCATCATATTCATGACTTTACTAAGCATTACACAGTGTCTTCTAAATAGATTGATAGTTGAAGCTTGATATTTCCTACCTTTGATAAAATAGCTGTCAGCAGCTGACATCTACTTTACTCTTCTTCTTCTTTGGGAAACAGAAATATTTTTTGCTGACTTTGAAAGGGTGACCTGGCAGTGAATATCTCTGCACCTTCTCAGTACTTTGTCTGAGTGTGCTCATTCCTGATTGCTCTTGGTAACAACTGAAGTTTAATAAAGGCAAGTGAAGAAGATATCTGAAATTTACCTGCATCATGTATATATGACCACATGTCTGCTTTTGCCCTAGGGTTTAGTAGTAGAATGGACAGTATTAATATTTTTATTAGCTAAGCATAGGAAAATTACTTTGAAAAATATTTATAACTATATGCTGAAAGAGAATTCGACACACAAAGTTGAGTGTTCATCTTTAGTGCATATTATTACAGTATTACTGAAAGAAAAGTCACCATAATTTACCACCACATAGCATTTCAATGCTGGCTGCATATTGGTCAATACTGCTTTAGTTAGTGATTTACTATCAAGCACAATAATATAATGTTAATAAAATCTTGGAATTTAGTAATGAGCACAGTACACATTATTTTAAAATACTGATGAAATGAAAACAAAGAATATGTAATATTTTTCTTAAAATAGTATATCTGATATCATAGACCACTAACTAGTAATATTAAAAGAACATAAACCTAATGTCAAGACAATCTTTAGGCGCCATGACTAAATTATACAAAAATAGCCTGGAGATGATTTTCTTTCATATTATTGTTGATATTCTTTTTTAAATTTAGCATTAAGTATTGTTTTCTTGATTAGATGCATTTTTCTTAGTGATTGGCCAGACAATTAGAAGAAAATCTTCTGCTGAAATTAAATGGCATTATGTTAATAAGTTAATCTATTTGAATAGCCACAAAAAAGAGCAAGTTGATAATGAAGTGAAAGATTTTAAGAACTGAGAAAGAAGACAAAGGAAGATATTGAGTTGACTCTGACTGCCTGTCTACATTCTAACACCAGAAAATCTTAGAGATATTTTGATTTTCATTTTCCCTGATGACTAAAGACATTGAATGTTTCTTTAATCTTGGCCATTCATGATCCCTCTGTTGAGAATTCTTTGTTTAGCTCTATGGATCATTTTTTAAATTATGTTATTTGGTTTGTTGATGTCTGACATCTTGGGTTCTTTATAAATTTTTGATATTTTCCCTCTATCAAATGTAAGGTTGGTGAAAATCTTTTCCCAATCTGTAGGCTGCTGTTTTGTCCTGTTGACAACGTCCTTTGCTTTACAGAAGCTTTGCAGTTTTATGAGGTTCCATTTGTCAATTGTTGATCTTAGAGCCTTAGTGTTTTGTTATGTTCAGGTAATTGTTTCCTGCAGCAATGTATTCAAAAGTATTTCCCACTTTCTCTTCTATGAGATTTAATGTAGCTGGTTTATGTTGAGGTCCTTGATCCACTTAGACTTGAATTTTAAGCAGAGTGATACATATGAATCTATTTTCATTCTTCTACATGTAGTTAGATCAGTATCAGCATGTCTGTCCTCTGAGAAGCTCAACCAACCAGATGATCCAGACAGATGCATACACCCTCAGCTAAACAGTGGATGGATTTGGGGAGCTCTTAAGAAATAATAGGTGGAAAATTTGTGGCCCCTAAAGGAACGGAACTCCACGGGAAGAGCAATAGAATCAACCAACCTGGACTGTTGGGGTTTTCAGAAACTGAACTACCAACCAAAGAACATATACAGACTGGGCCTAGGCCTCCCTGCAAATATGTAGCAGAAGTGCCCCCTAGTCATCATGTGGGTCCCACACAACTGGAGCAGGGGCTATCCCAAAAGCTGTGCCTATACTTGGGATACGTTCATCTAGCTGGGCTGCCTTGTATGGGTCATAGTGGGAGAGGCCTACTCTACCACAGTCTTGAACTGCCATGGTGGTGGTGGGGATAACCAAGGGTTCATCCATCCAGTCACAGTAGAAGAAACAGGGTTCAGAAAAAAAATTGTTAGAGGGGGTAAGTGGGAGGGGAAAGTGAGAAATAAAGTGAATAAGTAAAATAATAATAATAAAAAAAAAGAAAACAAAATGAGGTTCAAAGGCTGAGTTGAAGTTCTGTCTGACAGCTGATTCTCCCAAGTGATAAGAGAGAGTAAATAGGTGTCAGCTGAGTCAAGGAATATTTAGAATAATAACCTAGGTTTACTTTGGCTGAACAAAGATGTACCAAAGTGTGTGAAAATTAGAGCTCATTTTTCAAAATTTCTGAAGCTCATCTTTGTATTGTCTAAATTTTTTTTGTTTTCTTTTTTTGTTTTTTTTCGAGTCAGGGTTTCTCTGTGTAGTCCTGGCTATCCTGGAACTCACTCTGTAGACCAGGCTGACCTCGAACTCAGAAATCTGCCTGCCTCTGCCTCCCAAGTGCTGGGATTAAAGGTGTGTGCCACCACCGCCCAGCGTCTAAATTCTTAACAGACAGAAACACAGCTGAAAAGTAGGAACATAAATGTTCCTTGGAACTAAATGTTATCAGGAAAAAATAGAGCAATGGATATATTATAAAGTAAGAATTCTTAATAAAGAGAGAAAAATGTGGAGAAGATGGTTGTTGTAGCCTTGGGGATAAAATAGCACATCTATTAGGATCATAGAGAATGAATGTTGGTATTGAATGATTATTCAGTGAAATGCACAGTAAAGGAAATTGAAGGCAAATGATGTTTATCAGTGGAAGTCTACTCAAGATGGCATGCCAGACATTTCTACTGTTGTTGAGCTCGCCTGTGATCAGACAAGCTTTACAGTTATGTTAGGAAGGTGCTCCACTTTAGTATTGAATAGAGTTATTGAGAAGATAGACTATTATTTGCTTACATGATGGTTTGATTCATGATAATTTGTTGAGTTGAACAATTATATTTTATATCCTATGTGGTTTACTGTGTCCTACAGGTTAAAAAAAGTAATATTCTTGATTTATCAAATATTTAACATTGGGCATGTGGAATATTTTTTAACAGACTTTATAAATGAGACTGGAAACAAAAAGCAAGTTACTTATTCTAGTGTCGGTATGAAGTAGCTAATATCCAATGGTTATTAAGTACCTAAAAGTTTTTTTCTGTATGGTTTTCTATATTATTTAGGAAAACTAAACTAACTGTATTTACTTGTGGGCATATTTTTCACTGTGGATTTTGGAATATATCATATTTTGGGAGTCCTGTTTTTCTCTTCTATTAGGTTTCATGTACACAAATAAACACACATGTATGTTGAAGAGTGCACCACATAACTTGAAATTCTACATGGCACGAATTTTTTTTTAATAACCACCAATAGAGCAGTTTGTCCACAACCTATTCCATGTCTGCTATGGAAGAGACTGGCTCTATCTTTGAACATGCCCACATTTATTATTATTTATTAATTTCCTTTCATTGCCAGACCCAAATTGCTTTATTTCCAACTCAGATCCAAGGTCTTCAAGTTTTTCTCATAGTTCAATTTGCCACATATGTTTCTTTGTCTTCTTCCTTGACACCTAGGTAGACTCAAGGAACATGAAAGGAATTCATTCAGAATTTTTTTTTTGAACAGAAATTCTGGCCACATTCTCAACTTTAATGCAGTTAAATTCCAACAAACATGATTGCTTTAAACTGTTTTTTAGGTGTAATTGGTGCAAAACAAAATGATATATGAAGACAAAATTCAGTATTCCCCAGAACAATAGGTGTGATTATAGTGTACAGTGAACTGTTGTATGTTTTATAAAACTCAATTTAAATACATATTATGTTTATCATGTTAGGAACAAATTTTAAAATAGATGACATATTACCATGGAACATATTAAAATTGTTTTTTCATGCAATAATTAAGTTAACACACTCATCACTAAAACAAAAAAGTACTGCAGAGTCAGCATGTAATAGATTTCATTTCACTTTTATATGATGTGCTTTTTATGATACTTTTAATCTTTAGAAAATAAACGAAGGACTAATGTTCCCAAAAGGACTAAGAGAAGACAAACAGAAAACTTAGCAGTGCTGATGTTTTAAAACATAAAAATAAAAAACTAGCAGTAAGCCCAAAGCATGAAAATGCACTGGATTTGACAGCCAATGGCACTGCTGAATAAGTACAGAGCTGCTTCAGGGGCAAAGATCATTTTTCTCCATCCTTGTAGCTTGGAATGATTTCACCATTTAGATTGTGATTTGAATTCTT
Source organism: Rhabdomys pumilio (assembly GCA_030674055.1). Lineage (NCBI taxonomy): Eukaryota > Metazoa > Chordata > Mammalia > Rodentia > Muridae > Rhabdomys > Rhabdomys pumilio. The sequence continues at coordinate 72,214,096 of JANHMN010000012.1, read as the reverse complement.
CTGTAAGACATAGACAAAAATAGTACCTCTTTTAAAAATACCAGAACCCATAATAGAAATTTTATTTCAAAACACAGCTGCCCCAGCACTCATGCCCAGTGCCTATAATAATATGGGATGTATATAAATCACATTCCCTAAATTATAACTGTACCCTATGTAAGATTTAGTCACAAATTAAAGATGAGATAATAGATAGTAATAAAATGAAATTTTAAAAGTGTGGAAATAAAAGACTATCATTGACTATTTTAGATCAGCAATAATTATGAATATAACATTTAACAAGTACAAGTACAATATTCTCTACCTAGTTACTCATTCCATCTAGACAAGACTCACAATGATAGAAGGAGACGGAATCTATATTTGAACCTAAAATACACAGCCCAGGAGAATATCCTGTCAAATATAAGATGACAGATAATTCCTCTTCCACCAAGTGTATGTAGTAATGAGTTTAAATCTGACTGAAATAGGACCATATCCCAAAATAGTTATGAGATCTATAGCAAGAAATGGGGGCAGCCATAATATTTTATACTATTTCTGAGAAGCAGATTGAGTCTATAATGTTAGGCTAATGAGCTACTAAGTCTACATCTTATTTCTAAATATCAATTTTATTGTTATATATTTATAAATTAATCAATACATATGATGGAATAACTCAAAAAAATTACAAATGTTAATCTAAAGCCTTTTTGCATATATAAGTTAAATGCATATCTTAAAATTTTCTTATTTGAAACTGCAAAAGTTTTCCACATTTATTGTAAAGAGAATATTAAATGTAGAAATACCAGTTTTGTTAAATCTATGAAAAGCTGAATATTCCATTCAGTTAGTATAAACTTATGAGAAATTATTATTTAGACCAATCAATATTAGATATTTATTGTTAGATATTTGCATAAAGGGTTAAGATTAAAATGCTTAAATTTTTATTTTCTGATAAGAAATTTATTAAATGAGGAATATTACAGGAATCATAATATATTGTTATACAAATAGGGTTTTGTCTTTGATTAGAGTCTTGATTTTTTTCTGTTGCTTTGATAAAACATCTTAGAAAGACTACCTAAGTGAGAAACAGAATATTTAGCTCACAATTTCATTATTCATTGGAGGCAAGTCATAGAGTCAGGAACCTGAAGCAGCTAATCACATTGCTTCCACAGTCCAAATAGAGCCAGAAGGAATGCACATTCTAGTTCTTAGCTTGCCTTATCTACTATTAAATAGTTCAGGGTCTTCTGACCAGAGATTTAAGCTATTTACAATGGTCAGATACTCCCATGTCAATTAACTAATTAAAGGTAATCTCTACAGAAAATCCCCCTTTGAGACTTTCTTCCCAGGTGATTCTAGACTGGATCACATTGACAATTAACACTAAGAATCACAACTAACATGTTCTTTTTTCATTCCACATCCAACTGAGATTTTATTCAGTAAAAACAGTTGTTTTTCCTATGCTTCTATTTAGATATCAGTCTTCAGTCATACTGTTTCAGTCTCAACTTCATCACTTTTTAAAAATTCTTCTCTCATTCACCTTTGTCATGTTTAATCCCACATTGATTTATGTCCATTCAAGTTGCAGTGAGCCTTTCTTTTTATTATTAAGTTTGACAGATTAATTCGGGAATTTTCAGTATCATTTGGTATAAATTACTCAATATTTACACACTCTTGTGCAATGTTAAATAGATTGTTCATATTTTGTTTCTTACTTTTACTTAATATATTTTTAATCAATAGTTCATCTTTTTTATTTACTGTAAACAAAACAAAAACAACAACAACAACAAAACAGACCCAGAAACCTTTGAGAAGGGTTAGAAAGTCACATGCCTTCAGCCAACAGGAACAGTTTAATTATGTGTGATGTAGATGCTTGGGTAATGGAGTCCAGTCTCCTTTACTGTGTAAGGCTAACTGATTTGTCATTTTTCTTCAGAGAAGACATGTTTTGACTTGATTGTATGTCTGTTCCTTGCTGGCAGGTCCAGGCAGGAGGAGAGAGGTCCCAGTCTCACTGGGTCTCTCCAGGGCTGAGTAGGATGGCGAGTGTTGACTACCCAAAAGGAACACACCAGCCTCTCTCTTATGTAAATTTGGAGCACAGAGAGGGGTATTTTGGTAAGCTAAGATTATGTAGGAGGCAGGGGAGGGTGACAGAAGGTATAGGGCAGGGACAATGACAAAACTTTACATCAGCAATGGCAGGCCAAACAAGTCTTGCTGAGTCAGCCCAATACAGAAGTGACTGAGATAGGTCTCAAAACTTCAGCCAGGCTTAGGCTCTTCCACAAGGCCACAGAAACTCGAGTCATACTTGGGTTTGTCCTCAAGCCCCAAACCAGGGTCAAAATGGGGCCCAACATTTGTGTTTAAATGGTCTTTACTCACTATGGACATAAACAGTAAATCTAGTTCATGCTACTGTACCAATCCATTTCATCTTATAAGCATATCTTAAAATTTTTGTAGCATATGCTATTAGATAATTTTTTTTCACAACTAAGGCATGGAATAAAGTTGTGTTTCTAGGTAATTAGTGTATCAACCATAGTTAGCCTATGGGAGCAGAATCAGTGTGAAAGTAACAGATGAGCAGAATGAATCATCCACTATGTATGCTTGACAAGCTTACTGTTTACAGCAACTATTCAATTTATATCTTACAGGTATCCATATTTATTCCTGTGTTATTTCTAATCATAATGATGCTTAGATTAAGAATTCTTACTTTTTAGAGTATGGTACAACAGGGATCAGGATCAATTTTTCAATTCATTTGAGACATATCATTTGCCTAGTTTGTATCAGACTAGTCCCTTTGGTGTGGGTTATAGGGCAGTGAAATAAACAGGCATGAGCTTTGCTGTCATGGAGTTAAAACTATGAGTAGTGCTGCTGGTAACATCAAACAACATAGTGTTCACCTTTCAGTTAGCCCTTTTTTCTCTTTCAGTGTCTTTTACATAATCTAATGAGAATGCTTATTTCCAGTTCTCACACCTATTGGCTAAATGAACATCTTTAAAATGATATCCTGGACAAAAAAAATGTGCAAAAAATGTACATGTGAGTAGCATTGAGAATTTTTTGAGAAAATGTTCTAGGATGTCTATGTTTAACTGAAGATTGAGAAAGTCATACTAACCATCAAAGGTGAGGAGGTATTCAAAAAAAGAGGACGAAGTACCTCAGTATGTGAGAATTTCTGTGAAGTTTAACCCATCTTCCTTCCAACCTGTCATATTGCAAATGTTTTTCTTTTGCATAATTCTGTCCTTGTTTTTCTAATTTGGAATTTCAATCTAAAGAACACACATTGAACACCTGCTATGTCCCATCATTGCATTTTGGAGAAACCCAAACAGAGCATGACAGAGACATCTTCCTGTGCTACCCAAACTTAGTTCACAGAAACATGACGATACAGCCATGCCTTCCTGATTGTGCACTCAATTTGGGGCAATTCCAAGTAATTTTTTCAGCCCTTTTCTGGCTCTGTTGACAGTTAAAATCTATATATGTAAATTTTATTTTTGTCTTTAAATTTCACTGGCTATGTCAGCTCACAGTGGTCTGTTTGCCATTTAAGTAGGAAAAGTTAGATTCTGGCTCCATTTGCATATTTTCTTTGCTTCCTTTTTCCCCTCCCTCAGCCCCTCTTTTGTATCAGGTTGGAGACTAAGTTACACACATGCTAGATAAACACCCTACGCATTCCACTGTTCTGCCATACAGCTTCTTGTTCACTTTTTATCTTGACACAATGTCCCACATACCCGTGCTGTCCTTGAACTCATTGCTTGTCCTAGGCAGGTCTTGGCTCCTCTACTCTCCATGCCTCTGCCTTCTGAGTCATTGAGGTTAGAAATCTGAATTATGACTCAAGCATTTGTTTGTAGACTAAAGGCTAGATATTTTTATTTCTTGTAAGTTTTATTTAGTATCTAATTTGCTGACAAAAACAAAACATATGAATAAACAAACAAACAAAGATAGTACAAAACGACCCTCTTCCCATAATCAGGAGGTGTTGTACATTATGATTTCAAATCCCCTTCCAAATTCACAGTTCATAGTGACAACTTCTTACACTGGTGCCACTGATAGTTATGAGCTCTTCTTCCATACTGGTATCCTATAACATACTTTTTACACTAGGCTTCTGACCCACAAACCCACAGCCTTTTGAGAAAATGAAGAACAGAAAATAATACAAAACATCCGATATGAAGCAATTTCATTTTGTATTTCAAATTTCACACTCTGAAATAAATAAAGCATAGTGATGATGGGATGAATGCAATGAAGGAAAGGAAGAAGTCTAGGGCTTGTGTATCAGGCACCAATCTTTTCTTCCTTAATCCCTGACCCAGGGACTAACCAACTTTGCTCTGATGGCAGGAAACTCCTGCCACCAATAGTTCTGGGTGCCTGTTGATGCAGCCAACTTTATTGCTCACAGTAACCAGTGTCACAGAGCAGATTACCCCTATGTGTTTTTTCCAGTGAATTACCTGCAGACACATCGCTACAAGAGAACATCTATCATGTATGACTTCTAGCAACCACCATGACTGGTGCTATGCTCACTTTTCCATTTGGATCAGTGTCAATTGTCTCTACCAGTGAATGTTACACAGGTGTGGCATCTGAAATCTCAGCAAAAATTGAACTGGTGAGAGAAAGCAAACACAGAGATCACATCAAAATAGTCTAAGCCTGAGAGTGAAATGTGAAATGAAATTTGAACACCACACTTCTAGCCTGCAAAAAACTCCTCCCGGCCTGCATTGCCAGCCAAGTTACACAAAGTACTGTGCCATGAAAGCAAGTGATGTGCTGGTACATAAGAATGCTTCAAATGGAAACTCTTCCACATTTGTTCAGAAATGAACAACTGGAAGCCCTATCTATAAAAAGTTTCATCCCTAACTCAAAAGGTTCTAGATTATAACTTGTTGGGGGGCGGTGTCAAGAAACTACAGGCCAAAACTCACTAAAATCATCTAAGCAAAAACTAAAAAACAATGATAAACAAACATATTAACAAACAAAAATTTTATTTCATTATAAATATTAAAAAGTTATTACATTTTTTAAATAGATAAGATTTGCCAGATGTTTCTCTATTTTCCAGAAATGTGTGATCACAGTGTATGGATTCTATATTAGATTCCTCATAACATATTAATTCTGAATACTACAACATTTTAACATTTAACATCTATCACTTTAGAAGCAAAACATGGCTTAAATGAGACATATTCCTAATCCATAACTCATCTATGACACCAAAGTACTCTATGAAAATGCTAATTACTTTATTTCTAGTAGCTGGTTAAAAGTAGATGTATGCATTTTAGCTATCAAATGGAAATTGGATTCTTAATGTTATTTACTTATTATTTCTACTTCCTATTTCTTCTTTGAATCCCTTTGAGGGCATACACACAAACAAATTCATTCAATATGACATTTAATCTACAAAACTAATTTAAAGTCTTTCCTCTCTAGTGGAAAAATGGAAGCAGAGACAAAAAGTCAAATTTCTCCTCAGATCCTTGAATGTGAGAGGTTATTGTTGGCTGTGCCTGACTAGGGCGGTATGAAGAGGTATGCTCTTTCTTTTAGCAGACATTGTTTATCACCAGTACTTGTCAGTGTGGACAATTTCCTTAATTCTTTGATGTAAAACACCTGAAGCTGAGCTGTCATCATTACACATTGGCCTGAAAGGTCTAAACTGACAAATGACAATGAGTGGTTGCCCTGGAGCAGTTGTTATACATATTTCTGTCACCAACCTATTCCTTAGGAATGACCATAAATGACACCTCTGAGCACTCATGGGAAACAAGATAGCTTGTTACCCTGTGGAGATACATTTGTGCTGTTAAAGGTTGTGATGTTGATACTGTTGAATAAGATTAACTGACGTGAACTTTGTAGTATTTTGGAAGGAAAGCAAATCTCTGTCTATAGGCAATGCTTCCGTCTTTACTTCTAGTATTGTGCTTTGTCACACAAGTAAAACAAAATAATGTTATTCTTAAGTATTTCTCTAATGAATACAATATGCTGTTTCTTAAATAAGTATTATCTGAATAAAAAATTAAGAAGAGATAATCATTGCCTTTTATCATTGCTCAATGTACTATACAGTAAATAACAAACTAGACTCAGAAATGTTAAAATGACAGAGATATATATGAAATTACACCCATTGTTCTACTCTTTCCTTGAAGTTGACATACACTTCAATTATAAGGTGATAAAAATGTGAAGTTTTAATATCCCAGAGTATGAAACTATATTATACTTAATAGCAAGCTTTCCAGATTTAAATAACTCTCCAAAGCCCCACCAAAATAGTTCTTGATAGGAGAAAATAAATCTGATTTAGAATCCTGAATACTATTTACATTTTAATATTCTCAGTCTGTCTTTAACTCTTTCCCTTTCTGTGTCTCTCTTTCTTTCTGTCACTCTGTCTCTGTCTCCTTCTGAAGGACAGCAAGGTGCTAGGTAGACATGTATCTGTGTTGTTCAGAGGAATGTCTTGGGGTTTTGTTCCTTAAACAGGAAAGTCTCTCTGACATGGAATTAATCAAATAGGCTAGGCTGGTTGCAGGGTTTTAATATGATCTTAATAAGGTACATATTAATGAAAGTAATGATAAAATGCTATTCTTATCAGGTTGTAAGTTAGGGCAAGTAGATATAAAATATTAAACTAAAATAATTAAACTTTTAAAAAATGGCCACTTGACTGTCTATGAAGAAATCACAGCTATCAGTGTAATTAATTATATTTTATTCATAAGCTTTTCAAACTCCTAAGTGTAAGAAATACTGGAAAATTAGAGTTATATTTTGTTTTACATAATTATCTCTGTTTTTTTGAGAGAGGAGACAGGAGAAAAGACATAGCATAGGGAAGGGGAGAGATGTGAGGGAGGATTTGAGAAAACGAGAAGAGAGAGAAGAGGAATACCAAGGAAAGTGGGAAGATGATGAAGAACAGAGAGAGAAGAAAAATGAGGGGAGAGACAGAAAAGAGAGAAAGAGAGTAAAGAAAGAAAGTATACAGGAGAAAGGAAAGAAGAGTTGCAGCATAGGGAGAGTAGGAGGGAATATGGGGAAGGGGGAAAGAGTGTTGAAGGGGAGAGAGCAATAGGTGAGAACAGAGATGAGAGATGGGAATGAGTTGAAAGGAGCACAAAAAATGAATGAGAGAAGGAAGTGGAGGAAGGAGAGCAGTGTGGTGGTGGAAATTGTTGAAGGCAAAGGCATTGCAATGAGAGGTAATAAAAGGGAGAGGAGATGACAGGGCTAGGAGAGCAGAAAAGTCAAGAAGAGAGAAGGATGGCAGCAGGAGAGAGGGAGTAGATAGAGCAAGGGATATATAGAAGAGAGGAGAGAGGAAAAGCAAGGGGCAAGAGAGGGTGAGAAGAAGGATGAAGTTAAAGGATGTGAGAGAAAAGAGTTATGAAGAAGTAGAAAAGAGGAAAACAACAAAAGAGAAGAGGAGGAGGCCATATAGGGAAGACTCGAAAACAAAGAGACAAAAGCTGAAAAGGGTCATGTGATAGGAGCAGGAAAAGAGGTGCAAAGTGGCTCGCAGGCTGAACACTGTGGAGACTGAACGGGATAGGAGGAGGAGGGGGAGAAAGAGCAGAGTTGGCAATAGAGGAGAATAGAAATAGTTTAGCAGTACATGAGGAGAGGGAAGAGAGCTGTTGAGAGACTAGAAACACAGTAGAATGATAGGAGACAAGGATGAGGCAGAGGAGGAAGAAAGTAAAGTAGAAAGTTCCAGAGTGTAGATGAAGAAGACAACAGAGATAATTGTGTGAGAGGAGTTGGAGGCCAATGGGGTGGGGAGGTCACATAGAAGGAAAAAGCATAGGAAATAGAGATATTACCAAGGTGGGAGATTGGAGATCATAGAGAAGAGAAAGAGGGATAAGAAGGGAGGAATGAGAGCCATTGGAACTGCTGGTGAGAAATGGGTTAGACAGAACAGATAGTGGAAAAAAGGAGAAAGAGGGGAAGGGTAAAGCAAAGACAGTAGGAAAGATGAGAGAATCAAGCAATAGCAAGGAATACAAAAGATGGGTAAACAAGAGAGGTAGGAAAGAGGAGAAGAGAGAGAAGGCAGTAAGGGTCAAAGAAAATATATGGAAATGGGGAAAGGGGTGAAATGAGAGAGGAGACTCTTTACAGAAATACCTGGTGAAACTGCACTAATTAAATGACACTCCAAAGGCACGTCCCTTGCTTTATGCTTCATACATTAATATAATAGTCAGCTTCCATGGACTCTGCCAGTCTGTGTTTCACATATTATTTCACTTTCTCTTGCATATTTATAATTGTATTTAAACAAATAGCTACCCATTGGGTGATAAGGAATCTTTTCACCAAAACATTGTTGTTACCATGTGCACATTTTTTTACTCTCATAAACCAGTTTAATTAATTAGAAATAAATAAGCTTTTCTTAGTTTGTTAATTTGACTTCTTGTAAAGAAACACTACTACTTATTTATAAAATTAAATAATATTTTTATTAAAATGCATCTTTTATATGACATTAAATGTGTATTTATATTTTATATTTATATTCAGTGTAACAATAAGATCATAATGTCTTTATTCAGAGAAAATTCCTGGTATATTTTCTATTTTTTTAAACCACATAATATTCCATTAATTTATAGTTTACTAAAATACCCTGTTAATGAAAAGTAATTGGAAGTAAATTTATAACATTTGACAGTATCAAAATTTATAGATATTTATAATACTATAAATTAGAGAATGAATAAACGTGTATTTACTCTGAGTATCATTCTAGAACATATTAAATCTCATCAACAACTAAAACTTCCTGGGCAACAAAGAAGATAATTTTCAATATGAAAATGAAAAGTTTTTTCACTTACTGAATTGTATAATTATTTTCGTGTTTGGGTGTTTTGTCTGCATATACATATGTGTACTGTGCTCCTTGAGTCTAGAAGCTAACAGATATACTAAAACCAGAGTTAGAGATATTTGTGAGCCACCATGTGAGTGCTAGGAATCTAATCTGAATGCTTTAGAAGAGCAGCCAGTGCTCTTAACATGGACATCTCTCCAGTTCAAGATTACATGATTCTTAAGAAGAAGGAACCAATAATAAAAGAAAACAGGGCTCCTGGTTCACATTTTTCAGTGGCATTACCCTCATTCTCATTACAAAATGAGAGCCACTTATTGACTTAGAATATAAAGGTAGGAAAACCACCAACATGTTGGTGTCATGAGTGTACCTTGCTCCTTATGCTGTTATTAGAGAAAAATTAATATTTAGTCTTTATTTCAAAGTATTTAAAGTGATACTTATTCATCTTATTCAGAATATCCAGCATAGGAAGTTGATGACTAAGTAATCAGGAGATTCACTAAGTGATCAGGAGAAGAAAAAGGGCAAAGCATATACAGGAATATGGCTATATATCTGAAAACAATAACTTAAATAGCACAACTGCCTGTCTGCTGACAACTGTGAAATATTATGTAAATAGAAATAATGAGAGGTTCTTGAATATGGGTGAATTTTAAAAACCTTAGAGTGCTTTAAACAAGCACAGTGTCAATGAGGATGTGTTGCACATCCCATAGATATCAAATGTATTGCAAAGGGAACTATTTAATATCTGACAGTCTATCACTGTTTTCAAGGGGCTTTGAGTAGGAGAATAGCAAGTAAATGGTTCGTCTTGTGATGAAGTTGATTTCCTGAGCAGCAAATTGCCAAATAGGGATGATGGTTTACATGCAAGTGACATATTTGTTACATCTCATATCATTCTCTTACTTTTGTTCATGTTATAAAACCACTGAAAAAATAAAGTAAAATATCACCATTCACTCTTATTTTTTTTTAAACAAGGGAAAGCTACACAGTGGCTGAGGTATAATCCCCACACCAGAAGGCGAAGACAGGAGGACTGTTATGAGTTCCAGGCCATATTGGGCTATGAAGTGTCTCTGTCTTTAAAAAACGACCAAACATTGTTGATGTCCCATGAATAGATTGTCTAATGCAGAATTTCACAGCAAGGAACAATCTGTGCATCTGAAAATGTTTCAAGCTCCCACATGGAAATGAAGTTAGATTAATTTGAAATGGTTTGAACCCCCTCTAAGAACGATAAAAATATTTTTGCTGAAGAGTTTGGCATAAGATTATTTGTATAATTATTGAAATTGGTGTTTAACACAACTCTGAGTGTGACATGAAAAATAGCTATTTCTTCTTGCTGGATGCCTAAGAAATATGCTAAGAAACTATGTGTATGAGTATATGTGTGTGTGTGTATGTATGTGTGTTTTAAATGCTTGCATTTTAAATAGAAATATGTCATAGAGAACTCTGTGTACTCCTTGCGTAGATGTCAGCTAGCATAACCATGATTGAAAACATTTGGTTGTCTTTTTAAAACATGAAAAATAGACTAACCCAATAAAATTAGTATGACAGAGATGTATTCACACCCATAGGTTTCTTGAAGCATATAGCCAAAATATCTAACCTTAACCTCATGGCCATTCACTCACTGGCAGGGCCAGCAAGAGGAAGGAAAGGGGAATGCATGTCAAAAATCACTGAATGAGGCTCTTCCTAATACCTTGTATTCTCCTCCCATTCTTGTATAAATTATTCATTATTTAATGAAATTTATAAAACAAACCAACCAAACAAAGAAACAAAAAACCACGAAGACTTGGGCCATGACAAAATGTAATATTAATACTCTTACTATCTTCCGATACAAGAAATAAATAAAAACATAAAATATAATGAGGTGATATTGAAACTAAACCTGGTTATGGGACAAAACATGAATTTATCAACTACTGATAGAATTTGACATTCTCAGCAACCCAGTAACAAAGTATCTTTGATAATACTCCACAGTCTAATATTTTTGCATTTATTTGTAATAATTATATATATAAATAATATAAATAAATAATTATATATAAATTATATATGGGATTATATATAATGTATGAGCATGTTACTTAAAATATTTATTTTTAAAATTCAAAATTAACCAACATGTTAAAAAACAAGTACTTATATTTTAATCTAATAAAAAATGACTATAGAAATAAATATCTCATTACATTCCTCCAATAAGCCTGTTTTATACACCAAGTTTGTCAATGAACTTTGAAAACAACACTTATGGTAGTTTCTCTTTCAAGTCTAAAATTGTTACCTAAACTTGAATTTAAAACACAGCTCTGAATTATTTTCTAGTAAAATTTTATAAAACTCCCCTTCTTGATGCCCACTCGGTTAAGAATTCCTACTGAGAATATTTTGCATACTATTTGAAATCACCCATTTGTTTAATTGTATGTTTGTGTGCTGTTCCACAGAATATTTTCTATTCTCCACTACAAGATGTAATCCTGTATTATGAGGTTTCAGTCCTGAGTTTGCAGTTTAAAAGGGTCTTCCAAATGGGGGTTTTCTGTTCAGCAAGCCACTTGCTAAGTAAAGCCATTTCAGCTGCAAATTACCTATTATGAACAAAGTGAATGCACCCTTTGAGTTAATAATGAACACAGAGAAACAGGATAGCTGCTGTACACAGAGTATAAGCTCTGCTTATCAAATTATAACTGCTCATTGAGTTCTACATCTAATTTATTTTTCTGTGCTTATCATTGAACTTCACTAGAGATCGACATACAGAGTTTCTATAAGTGTAGGAGCCAATGAAGAGGAGAGTGTTGGTTTTGTTGCTATAAAAATGTTTATCATAGTGTATTGAGTAATGAATTTGAATTTATATCTTAAAAACACACAATTTATTTGGCACTAACCCTGATTTCCCTGTTATTTATAGTACTCATATTAAACTCTCATACACATCTTCAAATATATTCTGGGTCTTCATGTTCATAATATGAATTGGCATTTGTTTGGAAGAATTCTTTAAGACTCACCTGTCAAACCAAACATTCCTAAAAGAACTCTATGAAATAGCTCTCAAAATAATTCATTCCAAACTGCAGATTCTACCAGTCTAAATAGGGCTTTTATTGCTTATAGCTATTTCTCTTACAGCACTTTTCTCCTTCTTGTACACTGTGTGAGAACTGTGTTCCTCTGCATGTCCCCTCTGAATCACCTCTTGGGGAGCTTTTTATTGCATCCTTTTCAAATCTACAATTTTACTGGCTCCATTTCCCTTAGGGAAGTGCACTATGTCAGAGCTGGGGATATTATTTATCTTCTCATCTTAGTACAGATATCACTGAAACAAAGTGTCCTTTAGCCCAGATTGACCTTAGATTTTGTGTGATCGAGATTGACCTCTAAGTTCTGATACCATTGCCTCTATTGGAATTGTGTTAGAATTACAGGCACCTGCAGCTGCCATGCCTACTTCATATAGTGCTGTGGATCGAATCTAGGTTTTTCAGCATGCTAGTCAAGTATTCTGCCAACTTATGTACAGTTCAAAGTTACGTATAACTCTTATTTTCATACTTCTGTGATTAGAAAAAAAAAGTCTGAAGATGTCCATGCAGAGCACCCATTCTTGTTCAGAGCAACCCATAAACTTTATTATGAGGTTTCACTTAGGTCTTTGATCAATTTTTTCTGACCAAATTCCAGCCAGTTCTACATTCAATTACTGAGTCATTATTTATATCTTAATACTAACTGTACTCATAACTTCTTCTTTCAGACGTTTTAATATAATATTTCTATTTATAATGTTGAACTTAGTCTGGAAATCCTTTCTTAACATTGAATATTTCTCAATGTGACCCCTGTTTTCCTTATCATTTGTATGTCAATTTCCATACACTGTTTCTGACACAACACCCTGTGGTCGTGGTCTTCTTACATGAGTTTACTTTATGCGTTGTTTTTGGTTTGTTCTCTTCAAGGTATGAATGCTTAAATGGCATTTTTACAATTCTATGTAGATCAATGTGGTGCATGATTAAATGTACTATTGTCTGTAAAACATAAAATGTAGAAGTGGAAAATGCTGAATTTAATGAATGGATACTGTCCAAAGATTTTACTTTATTCTTATGTAGAGTGGAGAATTCAAACAAAAGAGATCAAGTCAAAAAAAGAGAAAAACCTCATTAAGTACAGCATCCACTAGAAATTAATGCTTCTATCATCTTTGTAGTCTGTTCAAAGAACCTAGCAATTAGGAGATATTTAGATATACAGAGAGTTATTTCAGAATTACTATCCCACAATTTGAGATCAACTCCTGTTTTCCTTGAATACTTTAATAGACTTTCATTGGTTATGGAAAGAAGCAGTAACTAACACAATGAACTTTAGAAACAGAACATAAGAACTTCAGGAAAAGAAAAATAAATGAGACAGTAGTCAATACTAGGGGTATTTTAGAGTTAAATAAGATGCAGGATGTTTAAGTTCTTCTCATTTGTAGAAAGCTAAAGGGATCGAGAATGGAGCAAGGTGATGGGCTAGACATGAGGTTCAAAAGAGAGTAAAGATGAGAGAGAAAAGTAGGAAAAATTGAGAATTGAGATATGGGAGATAGAAAAATATTAGTGGGGAGAAGATAGGAAGTGAAAGGGAAAAGAAGGGATAGGAACCATTTGAAGTAGAAAGAGATACTAGAGAACAGGGAAGGAATTGAGAATGGAGAGATGGTACACAGAGATGAGATGAAAGAAGGAGGGGAAATGAAGGAAAATGGATGGAGAAAAAGAAGGGTAAAAAAATTGAGAGGACAAGTAGAAAACAGACTTAGAGTGGAGATGAAACAGGATAGGTAAAAGGAGGCATAGGAGGAAGGTAAAATAAAAGAGGAGAAAGGGGGCTATGAGAAAGAGAAGAGAAGTTAGAGGGGAAAGGGGCAAGGTAGAAGAGAAAAAAGAGAGATGCAAGATAATGAGGGGTGAGATGGAGGTAGACGTAAAGAAAAAGGACAGGAGGGATGGGGATAGAGGGAGAATGCAGTGCCAAGGAAAACAGGAGACAAAGAGAAAGAAGAGAGGGCAGTAAAGGGGGAAATGAAAAGCAAAAATAAATGAAGACAGAAAAGATAAAGAGGAAAGGGTTAAAGAGTAGAGAAAGAGCCTAAGTTAGACCCCCTCAGGCTTCCTGTGTGTTGGTTCAGTTTTGTTGAGCTCTTGAAGTCTTTCTGTGGGTTTTCTTGTGCTGTTTTTGATTCTTTTGGCTCCTATAATCCTTCCTCTCATTCATGAGCAGAATTCACTGAGTTCCTCTTTATGTTTGGCTGTGGGTCTCTGCATCTGTTTCTATCAATTTCTGGATGGAGCTTCTCTGATGGTGATTATGCATATATGCTATAGTTGTGTAGCTTGGTGTTTTTGTGGGACTCCTAACAGAGGGATCGGGGGCTGTTACTGACACTTTTGTCTGCTTTTAGAACCTGTTCCCTCCTACTGGATTTCCTCATCCAGCCTACATATGAGGAGAGGTGCTTAGTCTTATTGCAACTTGATATGCAGTGTTTAGTGGATATCCCTGGAAAGCCTACCCTTTTGTGGGGTGGGGGGGAACAGAGGTGGAGTTGATGAGTAGGAGAGACTGAGATGAAAGGAGGGAGGAGAGACTGTTGTTAGGATATAATTTAGAAAAGAGTAAATTAATGGAAATATAAAATGATTAGAGCGAAATGAAGAGAAGGTAGACAGGGGAGCAGAGATAAGAGGAAAAGAAGACATCAAGGGGTAATAATGGGGGCCAGGAAAAAGGAAAGTAGTAAATTGTGAAGGGAATGTGTAGAAATGGATCAGGGGAAGATGAAGGTTGTAAAGAGGGTGTAAGGATCAAAGGAGAAGAGGAAAGCGAGAAGAGAATAAGATAAACAGGTAAATTATTAAAATGTTAAAGACAAGAGAAAGTGAAGGCAGAAGGAGGAGGTATAAAGAGAAATGAGTGAGAGAAAAGAGTGAGGGAAGGTAAGAGAAGAAGACGTGATAGAGCAGAGGGATAGGCAATGACACACAGTGGGAGAAGGGCAAAGAGGGAGATGGGATGAAGGCAGGAGGAAGGGGAGAAAAGAGAGAAGAGAGAAGAGGATCACTAAGAGGAATGAATAATTCAGAGGAGACTAGCAGGATAGCAGGAGATAGGAAGTGTCTAGAAGAAGAGAATTGAACATGGAAAGCATAGAATGAAGGAGAGGGTAGACAAGAAAGACCGTGAAGAATAAGAAGCAAATAACAGAGATGAGAAAGAGAAGGGGAGATGAGAGTGATGAACATAGACAGAAGATGACCAGAGAAACACAGTAGAGAGATAAAACAGTAGAAAAAGGAAGAGAGGCAAGAATAGATGAGAAGAGAAGACAGGAGAAGGGAGGGAGTCAAAAATGACAAGAATGTCAGAGGATAAGGGAACATATAAGTGAAGAGAATGGCAAGAGAAGCATATCTTATTGAGACTTTCTGTTGTGATAAGCGCCATGATCAAAAGCAATCTGGAGAGGAACAGGTTCCTTTCATCTTACAGCTTGTAGCACATGACTGAGGAAAATCAGAGCTAAAGACTGGGGGCAAGCATAGTAGCAGAACCCATGGAGGAGTGATGTTCATTGGCTTGCTTCTCAGAGCTTTCTCAACATGACTTTTCACATCACCCAGAACCACTAGCCAGGAAGTGGCACCACCCACAGTATTGCTAAAGACAGGTGCAGGTAAATGGAGATGGTGCAGAAGTAGAGAGGAGACAGGGGGGAGAGAGGAAAGCGACAGGAATGCTAAGCCCTTTGACATCTATCAGCAATCAAGAAAATGTACCACAGCATTTGCCTAACACCAAGCGCTGAGGGCATTTACTCAGTTGAGGCTCCTTCCTTAAAAATGTCTTTAGTTGTGTGTGCACTCTTTCACTGTAATATTCTCTTCAAAGAACCTAGCAGAAATGAGATGCTGAATACATGTGTTTAGAAATGAACCAAAATCCTACAAGTAGATTCAAGGAACACCACAGAAATCATGAGTTGGTGGGGGTTTCTAGCTGTTCTTTCCATGCACACAACAGAATAGTAATAAAGTCTTGTTAATGGCACTAACTTCTATCTCTAGAGTTCATTTCTAGGAATAATGTAAGTTGGGTAATGGTGATGAGCCTGGGTATGTTTTGAAGTCTAAAGGTAAGGACTGTTTCTGATTCTCTTTATGTCTTCATGGATGGAAATCAGAGAGGGGTAGAGCATGACATTTTGAGAGTTTTATATACAGGACATGAGTAAAGGCTTTGAGACAGTCACATGTTCTGGGGCTTCTTATGGATTTAAAATGGAATATGGTCATTGTTTAGCAGGATTGCATTGGTTGCTCTTACATGAGATCATCTGGACAAGAAGCTCTTCCTTTTTGCTGTAGCTGGTGCATCATAGTATTCACAGTTCATCTTGCCATGTGTTTACTTCTCTCATTGGTACGCCAAATGCTACCACATTGCATGACTTGTGTCCCTCTCTTCTACATGTTTCTTATATTTTTTTCCTGAGGTTATTTCTTTAGGTCCCTTCTGGTCCCAGTCAGTCCATTTGTATGATCACCTTAAGACTTTCAAAATCTTATTGTGTGCCCCAAAAGCGTGAACCTGGAAAATATAGCAGAATGATATTTGGAATGAGTGTGTGATCTAGGCAATATAATTTTGCTTACATCTTAAACATACTTTTTCCTCCATTTGTGCAATTTCTGAACATCACTTATCTAGGATTCCCTGTAATCCATATGAGGATTGACATATTTAAATGTAATATTCATTAAATCTCACATGCTTCTTTTTCCCTTGTTATTTTCTCTTGAATTATTTGTGTAATTTCAGGAAGAGGCAGTGGTTCCTTCTCAGCTTCTGTCTCTTGGCTTTCATGTGTTCCTATATTCACTTAAATAAATTTTTTTTTAGCATGTTCTAGCTTTAACTGTTACTTTGAAGTATATTCTTTTCTAAGATGCAAACACCTTGGAGGCTTGAAAAAGAGAAATATTTAATGATGTCTAAAACAAGAGTAGACTTAACCACAGAGACAGCCATATATATATATATATATATATATATATATATATATATGTGTGTATATATATATATATATATATACATATATATATATATGTATATATATA
>JANHMN010000012.1:72107283-72191891 GCA_030674055.1 Rhabdomys pumilio | reverse complement strand
AATGACATGCTGTGCAGGAAGGATTCCCACAAATTCAGAGGTAGTAATGGCAGCATAGAAAATGGAGTCTGGAAAAATAGACTAAGACTGAAGAGCTGACTATTATTAGAAGAAAGTAGTAGAAGAAAGTAGTTAATAACCATAAAATTTTCCAAGAACTGATTAAGATAGTGTCATTTTCAAGGTTGATGTAATAAATATTTTGTTATTTATAATAGCATAACCAACATACTGATTTCAAATTATACAACCATTTTAAAACCACAGAGCACAGAACTAATTTTCCTGAGTAAAATTAACCTTGGCAGTGTGATTGTACACAGGACAGAGCTGAATAGCAAAAAGAGAAAAATAAAACCAGAAGTTTAATATTAAATACTATGAAAATTTGTGTTTATAGTCAAAGTTATTACATCCAAATTATGGGATGAAAATAAAATAGAAGTTTTTTATCTGCATTTAACCAAATTATTCTCTCTGACATCTAAATTTGTCAGGATAATTATGCTGAACACAGAAGACAAAGTAGATTTGATTGACTTCATGATAAGATCGTGGCTATATCAGGCTTCAGACTCCAACTAGCAGTGCATAAGCATTTTCTTTTTCTCCAATCCATGCTAATGTTTTTATTGGGAGGTGTTGTTTGTTTTTGTTGTTTGTTTTTTGTCTGTTTTTGTTTTAGCCATTCTGACTCAGGTAAGTTAAAATCTTATATGCTGAGGATTCAGGAAGAAAAGCTGTATCATGTTGGAAATTCAGTGATTCATAACTCTTTTTAAAAATTGCTCATATCTATTAATGTAGCTTGAGTATGTAATGTTCCACAAGTGTGTATGTATTTTAAACACCTTGTTCCCTGATACTGACAGTGTCCCCATATAGTGATAGTGTACCCCTATAGTGACTGTAAACCCTATAGTAAGATTGTCAAGAAGGCTATAAAAATGGAAGATGAATACTTTAGTTGTGAGATTTTTGGTAGCTGACTCCCTTTGGTATATTGAGCCTCTTGTGCTCAATCATCTTCCTGTCTTTTGGATATTCCCCTCCAACACATGCTCTCCTGGCTCTCATTCACATCATGATACCCTTCCACCTCCATAGGACCATTCAAGTAATAACTGAATGAACTCCTAAAATCATGAATAAAACAAATCTTTTTTCTTAAATTATTTGTTTGGCCACAGAAGTTAAAAGCTAAGAAAGTTACATGAGAAAATCAGAGCTGTAGAACCCAGAATCAGAAGAAAGTATGAAAAAATATAAAATCAATTACAGTAAATTAGCATTATGCTACTGTAAGTGTAAGTGCTTAGAAAGAATATAAAGATTCATCCTTTTCAGTGGAATGATTCTTCAAAGACAAAGAACACCTAGTGTCTTAATAGCATTTGTGGTGAAAGCTAGCTTCTTCTGAGAAGAAAAATTATTTTGTAATATATCAACTTTTCTCTAAATATTATGTTCTTTAATCTCATGGCTTTGTCGACATATAATTTACTATCAATAAATAAATTAAATAATGTAACACATATATTTATATTGATATTGGTATCTATATCTGTATCTATATCTGTATTTTTATCTGTATCTATATTTAATCTATATCATCTATCTCTGTCTCTATTTCTTATCTATCTCTAACTCTATTTGTCTCTATCTATGCAATACAAAGTACTTTTTTTCATGATTTTTTTATTTCATTTTATACCATATCATTTAAATCTTGCTATAATTCATAATGCCACTCTTCCCTCAATTTGATATCTATAAACATAATAAGATACATACAAATTAAATTTACTTGCCAAATGATTTTATTTTTAGTGGTCAAAATACCTTAATTATTTCTTAGTTTGATTTTACTTAAAAATTGATTTACATAAAACAGGGCTATATTTCAGTGAGGTTATTTGATATTTTTTTTAAAATAAGATCTTACTATGTAGGCCTAGTTTGCCATACCTCATCAGCTAGACAAGCTGGTTTTGAACTCATGGAAATCTTTCCACCTTTACTTTCAGAAATGTGATGTAATCTTAAATAGTATCAATAAAGCAATATATATATATATTTGCATATATATATATATATATATATATATATATATACATATAGAATATAATATTGATCTTTGAAAGATTTTTTTAACTGATAAAAATATGTGAAAGTGTCCAAACATTGTATTCCTAACACATTACTCTTTTGGAATAAAAATCATATCATATAAATATATTTTAGGTTTATACTTAAATTTGAAATCTATAAATTTCTTTTTCTCTCTCTGTAAATATTTTACTAATTAACTTTTATTTGATATTCATGAATGCATTATTTAATCAACATCTTCTTAGTAAAAGTATTAGCTTGGGAATATGTAAGTAACATTCAAGTGAGATTAAAAAAAATTGTATAATTAAAAACAGGTTTCAGAGATAAATGGAGGAAACTTCACAGGAATATTTTATTATTATTTTTAAATTGACTGTCATCTCTTAGGCCATAAAAATGAGAGTTAGTCAAACATCCCAAAACGATGCATGCATCTTTATCTGTGTTCTTACTGACACCAGGTTGGAGTGCCTTGAGTCTTTTCCAGAATAATAGCTTTTGCTTACAGTATTCCTTTAAATTTCAATTTATTTTAAATTCAATTTCACTTATAAATGACAAAGCCTCTTGATGACTTACAGCAGCAGGAGCTAATATTGACACATGTACATACCTGATCTCACCTGATCACTATCACTGCTGTACCGTCCTGTCCTGTTCCTCTGCTGATGGGGCTGATCCTAACTAAGTAAGGCTGGTAACAAGACACACAGAACCTGCGGCCATAAAATGAATATGTAAGCCCTTTGTATCACAATTTGACATTTTATGATTTATCCATTACTAGAAAAGAATAATACAGAAACTTGAAAAACAATACAGTCTCTCATAGTTTATCTTGTCATCACATTATTCTCTCACCTTTCTGTTTATGGCAGTTTACCAGTACCCAGTTTTGATATCCATGGCTTGGTAAACCAAAGCAGGCAGCCATGGGAAGTCAGTGCTTAGAGCCGCTTACTGGGTCAGTCCAACAGCAGCTAGCCATAGAGAAATTACTTAGCAGATATTTTTCTGAGGAAATAAAACTTAATTTACTGTGGCTGACACTCCCTGTATCCAACCAAAAACTCTGAGCTCTTTTAACTACTTGGGACTGGCAAGAAACAGAAGGAAAAAATTTTACACACACACACACACACACACACACACACACACACACTCAATAAATGAAACAAAAGGTAGAGACCAATAACTTCTACATATATACATGTATACATATACACATACAGACAAACATATACATATTTACACATAGAATGGATGGAGCAAAACACCAGCAAGCAGGCTTCAAGCATTTTACACATACACATATATATATACACATACACATATACTTGGAAGGTGAAAGGAAGAAAGTCCAAACATGTTCTCATACAAATTTTGCATATATACATATATACAGATAGTTGATGGATAGAAAGAACGATGTTCCAACACCACATTTTATTTTTTTCTTTCATGGCTTAAATATCCCAGCAAAATCTTTCAAACAGTATAAAATTACAAGTTTTCTTCTAGTGAATGAGTATGAAAAAACAATATGCTCTCTAATACCTTTATAGGAAATACCATTATGTAGTACAGGTAAAGAAAACAATTTATTTCCTAGCACCCACATACATTTGTAGCTAAGCAACTTGTTGACTAACCAAAGGTCAGCAAACATGGTAGTTTTTTCAACCACTTTCTCTTGCTGGTAGACAGATATTTGTGGTTACAAAGAAAGGAGTAATTATTTTATTATTTATCTTTAAAAGTAATCTTATAAGAATCTTAAAAGAATCAAATCTAAATTTTATAAAAAAAAATCAGTCATGTCTATTTAAATGACAATGAGGTTTAAATACAATATTTCCTTAACATTTTTATAAATCACACATAACTGTCACTGTGGATTGACTATAAAATGTTCTTCATGAATTCACATTGGATTGGTTATTGTCATCCTGGCAGCTCTACCTTGAGATTCTGTAGGTTAGCAGGTAAGGACCAGATGAGAGCAATATATCTCTGTGATCTGGCCCTTAGGGATACATCTCTTTCTCATCCATGCTGCTGTGTTTTTCTCTGATGGGATGTGACCAGCTCTTGTTTTATTTCTTGGCTTCATTGCTTTCATCTCCATAATACTCTTCCATTCACAGTAAGGTCCTCACCAACTCAGTACTTTTGAAAATGAGTTCAGTAAAGATTTGTACTTTATGCAATAGTGCTTTCTACTTACCTGGCAGGCCAAGCTCCTTTCCAGTCCTGCTCTGACAGGTCCATTCCCCTTGACCTAGCCCAGGCCCTGCTCCAACCTAGTCAGGCCCAAGCCCTTTCCCTTCTTTGTGTCAACTACTATCCCATGACATTTTTGCTGGAACTCAAGCAAGTGAATTCTCCCCTTATTCTTGACTTCAAGGATTAAAGTCAACTAAATGACATAACCAAAACAAAGTGCCAAGCAAATACAAGCAGTGAGCTCTCAATACAGTACTCCTCAGCTTTAATCCACAATTGATAACAATGGGACCTTGCTTTGAATAAGAGTAAGGAGGGCTTCATGGAAGGATTACAGGAGAAAGTGGTAATGGGAATATACTTCAATCTGAAAAAAAATTCCCAAAATATAATTGTTTAAAATTTGAATTAGATAATTTATTTTCCCATGAGGGAGTTATATGCAATCAACTAAATCAGCCAGGGAAAGACAGGTTAAACATTATCTCACTTATCTGTAGAATTTAAAAAGCTTAAATCTCCTGTAGTTAAGAGTACCGGAGTGGTTTCCAGATAAGGGAATTTTAGAGGAGGGGTAAGGGATGGCAAATGCTAATAATCACAGGTACTCATAGTTACATAAGAGTAAAATGCACTGGGCTTCTGCTGCATACCAAGGGGCTAAAGTTACTGACAACTTGCAGTAAACATTAACAGCTAAGAGATAGAAATCTGAGTATTTATGTCAGGATGAACTGATTTGTCTGAGGAAATACATATGTTAACCCACATATGCTAACTCTGATTAGACCAGTGACTCCATATATATAAAAAGACCACAGCATAGCACTTAAATTTGTGATTTTTTGCTATTTAAAATTTAAAAAAATGAACAAAAATTTTTAAGTTTAATGTAATAGATTCTTTCTATAGCAAAGTAAAATTTAAAGCCATATTAATAAGAAATACAAATAATAAAATATATCACATTTAAATTAGCAAATCATATATTTATTTAAAAGCATAAAATTTAAATAGCTTAGTAGGTGAGTTATTCTACAAATTTGTAACACATTACTTCCAGTTTTGCAAGTTTGTCCAGGAATGAGGGGAGCAGAATCTTTATCTTTTTATATGAAGCTTATTACGGAGGGACACAATAAAGCATAAAATTGTATCTCAAATAAGCATAAGCATAAAAATGAATCTCAAGGATAAACATGAGTACATAATTCTGACAAAAGCAGTGCATCAATCTACTAAAAGAAAAACTAAGCAAAACTGGAATATGTAGTAATAAAGGTTAATAATCCCAGAATATATATTTTTTGTTTGATATAATTATTTAATACAATATTTATGTTAAAATTAAACCTAAAAGAAATATGCATATATTAACAAACCTATAAAAATAAAAATAACCAACATCCACTAATAATGATGGAATATAAAAGAAATTACTTCTTAATTAGGTAGCAAGACCTGAGGCAATCACACTTCACTGTGATCTGAGAATGTATTTTCTTTAAATTATACAAATTGTGTAGTTAAATTACTCAGCACAATACCAAAACTTATACCCAAGATACTAGACAAATATCAAGAAGCAAGAGTTTAACTATAGCAGATTAAACCAAGTCTCATCCTTTGGTGTTTATGTGGCATAAAAGAGGCCTCTTGTCCAAAACTATGATAAGTTATTATAATTAGTAATAGGTTTTAATGAGACACAGATGAAAATTTTAACATTAATAGATTTTACAAACCATTTGGAGTAGCCAGAAAAATAATGTAAAAAAATATATGTGGACAAAACCAACTAGTGACAGCACCAGAGCTGCCACAGTACTGAACTTGGGCATAGGCCTGGGGGATTAAAGGAAGACATAGACTCAGGCCATTCAATATGAGAGAATACCAAAGCTTTTACTGAGCAGGTTCAATATATACACCAATCCAGGGAAGGAAAAACACAAACAGGAATTTAACTGGGGGCATTGGCCTGTCAAGTGTCAATTCCCTGTCTGGAGCACCATGCCTATATCAGGATGTTTTGACCTTAGAAAAACAGCAGAATGTTACTTAGTAGATAGCAGCACAAGGAAAGTCTCAGCCAGGGCATGGCAGCCCTTTGACGTCCTATAGGTCTACCCTCCCCTTTTTTTAATAGGTGAATAGCATCTGTCTTAGGTCACCTTCTTGCAATACCAATTATCAGTCATTGGAAATCCCTGCCAGCCTCAGGGCCCCTGTCTTAGCTAAATAAGGACTGCAAAGGAGTTGCCCGTCATTGACTAAGTATTCTCAGTAAAGGCTGAGCCAAACCTGGGCAGAAGGGTTCTCTCATGCCAGCAACATGAGTACCTGATTAGTAACTTCCTGGGACTTGATCTGTTGTCTGCAAAAGTGGCAAAGAAATTTCAGTCCCTCTGTGGCTGACCCAAAGGCTAGGACTTCCAAAGACAAGGACCTCTAGCCCACCCTTTAAGGAGACTTCTGTCCAGCTTGAGTCCTACTAAAAACTTCTCCCAAGAGAGGGGCTGCACATAAGTATTATTAATCTTCTGAATAGAACTAACTGTTGAGTAACATTAAATAATTGTTGATTTCTCAAAATTAGCTGCATCTTTTTCAGTAGTCCTGTTGGTGGAAACTATGACTGGCCAGGTCGAGCCACTTTTACCCATTGACATCAGAACTTGGGGGTTCTTTGTAAGGCTCCAATAGATCTCCTTCTGGGTGAGGCTCCATAGAGACAGGGCACATGCAACACTCAGGAATCCAAACAGGACTTTCAGCATCTTTAGGAAAAACACAAACAGAACCTCTCAATCTAACACAGGGTTAGGGCCTTTCCATACACCTGATGACAATTCTTTATATTTCACTAAGCCCAGTGCCTTCTGGGCTCATTTCCAATGTCTGCCTGCTTCACACAATTCATCTTTATCTACTAATAAAAATTTTAAAATATATAAAATAAAGGATAATCTTGCATGAGGTGAGGTAAACTTTCCATTTTTTTTCAAGGTAATTTTCAAGGTTAAATATGCTCTTTCCACTATAGCCTGACCTTGTGGATTATAAGTCACCCCGGTCTTATGGGTAATATATTCATCACAAAATTTATTAAAGGACACACTGCCATAGGGTGGGCCATTATCAGACTTTATTTGGTGGGGAACCCCAAAATAGGCAAATGTCTGCAGGCAATGTTTCTTAATATCTTTTCTTTTTTCCCCACTGTGAACAAAGGCAAAAATCATACCAGAAAAGGTATCTAGGGTAACATGAACAAACTGTAATTTCCCAAACGAAGGAATATGTGTAATATCTATTTACCAAATATCATTGGGTGCAAGACCTTGGGGATTCACTCCCAAATTAAGGGAGGAGATAAACTGAGCACAGTGAGGGCAGTGAGTAATGATTTGAACAGCCTGTTCTCTGGTAATGTCACAAGAAAATTTCAAGGAATTTGCATTGAAATTTATTATGCATATCAACAGCCTTATCATAATTAGTAACTAAATTTATGGCAAAATTTATAACAAAATTTGTTTGTTATGAAAATCAGCCTCACTATTACCTTGGGCGAAGGGGCCTGGCAACAATGAATGTCCATGAATATGACCCACAAACAGTAAAAGTTCACTGCCACAAAAGAGCTTGTACCTGCAATAGGCGAGAGCAAATCAAAGACACAGGTGCCACATATGATGCAGTCTCCAAGGGATCCATAATTTGAGAAACATATACACTATTAGTATATACATTGCAAGCTTCATTTGGGAACAAAGATAGAGCAAATTGTATGGCCTTTAGCTCTGCAAATGGTCCAGAGCAATTGGTCATCTGTAAGGTCTCAATTCTACCTTGGGAAACAACTGTAGCCCTACCATTGGAGGACCCATCAGTAAGTACTAGGCAAGCCTAATTCAAAGGCTGACTGGAAATAATTTTTGGAAAAACCTCTGGGTGGAACTTAAAAAACTGACACAACTTATTATCTGGATAATGATTATCAAATTGACTGTTAATGGTTCAAACAAACAAGGCCAATCAACAGAATTTTAAATAAGACTTGGATCTAATCATTATAAGGAGTAATAAACATGTCTAATTCTTTAACAAACCTTTGTAGGCTTTTTTATGGGTTTTATACAACAAGAAAACTACTGCCTCTGGGTAAGATAAAACAATCTTGGAGGGTGAAGCTTGCAAATGAACCTATAAAATATGGCCCCCCTGCCAAAAGACACCCATTGGGGATAGTTTTGTTGCAAACTCCACAAACTTCACAGTTTCCTTGAATAGTCTACATAATTTAAATCAGCTTGTTCAAGAACTTCTTGTACCATTTTCAAGCATTCCCTACCCTCTTCATTTAATTGTCTGGGGGAAGTGGATGATGCATCTTCCTTAAGAATATCAGAGAGTGGTTTTAACTGTCCTGTGTTTAATTGTAAGGAAAATTTCAACCAATTTATGTCTCCTAACAATGTTTGATAATCATTTAAAGTTCTTAGAGTATCTATTCTCATCTGTAATTTCTGAGGATGAATCCCCTTTTGTAATAATTCATGTCCTAAATATTGATATGGTAACTTCTTTCAAACCTTCTCAGAGGCAATAATCAATCCAATGGCCTGCAAATCATCTTGCAGTTCAGCATAGGTCTCATAAAGCTCTTTTTCTCCCTTAGCTGCAAGTAGAATATTGTCCATATAATGGATCATGTACATGTACAGATGTCGTCTCCATACTGGTTGAAGAGTGGTTGCCACATAGACTTGACACATGGTGGGACTATTAACCATCCCTTGGGGCAGCACCACCCAATGATATCTATGTGATGGTTCCTTAAAGTTGACTGAGAGAATACTAAATTCAAAGCGTCCACAATTCTGAGGATGCAAGGGTATGGTAAAGAAACAGTCCTTCAAATTTATCATCAACATGTGCCAAGTTTTTTAAATAGCAACTGGTGTAGGCAATCCAAGTTGAGTAGCCCCCATTAGCATCATAGTTTTATTAATTTCCCTGAAGTCTTGCAATAATCTTTATTTTCCTGATTTTTTTCTTTATAACAAATATAGGAACATTCCAGTGGGATGTAGATGGTGTGATATTTCAGGCCAAAAATTGTTCTTGTATCAATAATTGAGCTGCCTCCAATTTTTTTCTCAGATAATGGCTACTGTTCAATCCACATGGGCTCATGGACTTCCTTGTGATTGGTAGTGGTTTAGGAGGCTTCACAGTGACCCTTAATATAAGTTTCGTGTCCCAGTTTTGTCTTTATGATGTCTGACTATCTGATATCTTTCAGCCACATTATGGGGTTTTCCTTGTAAATATTTCCCTAACCCTTTCCCAGGAATATATCTTTGCTTTCTCATCATACCCTGAACTGGTTGGGTTGTAAGAACAGCTCCCATGTCATTAAGTACATCTCAATCCTATAAATTAATGGGCAGATGTTCCAAGACAAACAATTGAAACCATCCTTCATGTCCTTCCTCACCTTGTCATTTTAAGATCTTACTGCTCTTAAGGTGTGTGGCAGCTGTTTTCACTCCTCATAAGGTGGAAGAGGATCTATTCAGGGGCCAGCTACTAGGCCAAGATGTTTTAGATATCACAGTAGTATCTGCACCAGTATCCAGAATTCCTTGCGTAGGCTTTCCACTAACCCAAAGAGTAAGGGTAGGGCAGTCTTCAAGGGTAGAAACCCAGAAGGAAGCAGTCCCTGTGGATCCAAATCCTTCATCACCTCTAGTATCCCTAATTGTAGCATATTTAGTGTGTAACTGTAGCAAAAGAACTAGCTGAGCGATTCTTTCTCCCCTATCCACAGTAACCATAATTTTAATTTCTCCAGTATAATCTGAGTCTATCACACCCAGGAGGATCCTAACTCCCTTCAACAAGGCACTGTTGTATCCTAGGAGAAGGCGTACAATTCCTGAAGGGATGGGGCCATACACTGTAGTACCTAATGCTCAAGGGCCTAATTGAGGTGTCAATACTGCTCTGGCAGAGGAGTGAAGGTCCAATCCTGTGCTTCCTGGAGTACCTCTGACAAGGTTTGACATAAAGGTGTTAGTTTAATTTACAAACCAAACTGGAGTAGGGATAATAGTGGTATTCATGGCTCCATACACTTTGGTTTGTTGACCCCCCAGAGAGGGCCCTGCTGCCCATTTCCTTAAGTGGGGAAAGGGTGGCCACTGTCAGCGTCTGATTTTGACCTGCATTCATTACCCCAATGATGGCCTTTTTGACATTGAGGGCACAGGCCAGGACCCGTAATTCTCTTGTTCCTTGGACAATCCATCTTAAAATATCCAACTTGGCTACATCCAAAGCAAGTTTTATTTTTACTAGATCTTTTTGCATGACAGCTGCAAATACTTGTCCCATAACAAAATTTCCATCAATTTTGTTACAAACTCTAATATAATCATTTAAGGTTTGTAATCAGTGTGGTCTAATGGCTTCCTTGCACCATTTATTAGCATTTTCTAAGGCTAAGTGTTTTACTATGGGCATGGTGGTATCAGCATCCCCAAATAATTTTTCTGCTAACTGGAGTAGTCTATTCCAAAATCTTGAAAGGGCTCAGAGGGTCCTTGAACCACCTTAGATAGTTGATCTCCAGCTGCCTTATTAGGCAAAGCTTTCCAGGTTCTAACGGTTGCAGTGGTAATTTGGGCATAAATAGCAGGATCATAATAAATATGCTGGTGGAGAGCAACATATTGTCCTGATTTGGTTAGCATTTCCATATTTTTCTGGGGCTGCCCTGCCTGTGTATTTGATCTTGCTTTGGTAACATATTGCTGTTGATATTCTCCCCTCCACAGTAAATAGTCTCCTCCACTCAATGTTATGCGGCATAGTTGTTGCCAATCTTCTGGTGTTAAATAAAAGGTACTATAGGACGCAAAATTGCCAAAGTAAAGGATGCAAAGGCCTCATAGGAAGAAACTGCTTCTTTAAGGCTCTTTAATTCTTTAAAAGACAAAGGCACATGCTGCCTAAGCATTTGCCCAGGGTTACTAGGGTGAGGGACTTCCATTACAGGATAAGCATGCTTGGAACCCACTTTAGAAAAAATCACCCCTGTCTTAGGGATGAGCTCCTTTACTCACCAATCCCTTAGGGAGTATTTATCATATGCCAGAGTAGAAGTGGCCTCCATAGAATCCACAAAAGGGTTTTTACTAGGTGGTTGCTCCCCCTCTAATTTTTGGACCTTGCATTTCTTCAATTTTTCCTTTAAATAAGCTATTTCTTTTACTAACGTTTCTTCCTCATCCTCAGAACTGGAGCTATTTTCTGCCTTATACAAAGATTTTTTAGATGCATCATCCTGTGCCACTACTCATAGGAAGGAACTTATAATTCCCATGGTGAAATCAAAACTCACATAGTGCTACTTTCAGTTTGATCCCACACCACTTCTCCAATACATTCCACTTACTGAGCTGGCTGGCTTCTTTCAGGTACAATCCTGTCAGGTTCTCCTCACTTTCCCATCACTTGACAGCACTAGCACTGCCACAGTACTGAGCATAGGCCTAAAGGATTAAAGGAAGACACAGACTCAGGTCATTCATTATGAAAAAATGCCAAAGCTTTTACTGAGCAGGTTCAATATATGCACCAAGCCAGGTAAGAAAAAACACAAACAGGAATTCAATTGGGGGGGGCAATGGTCTGGTCAAGTGTAAATTCCCTGCCTGGGGCACCATGCCTACATCAGGATGTTTTGATCTTAGACAAACAGCAGACGGTTACTTGGCAAACAGCAGCACACAGAAAGTCTCAGCCAGAGCATGGCAACCCTTTGGGGTACTACAAACTAGACTAATAAAACTACTTAATTAACAGACTAATTTTTGAGCATATGGAAGCACAGTTCTTCAACACAGTTTTCTCAGTTGATCTTCATGTTATTTAAGATGTGGGAGGTGGAGGGCAGACGCAGGCTCACACTCCAGGCCTAGAAATACTGATCGACACATAGCTTCTGCTAGGATTGGAATAGTTGGTTTTTAATGTCCAGCCCATTTTGCTAGCTACAGAAACAAAAGTCAATATGCTAAGACAATTATTAATAGAACAGAAGAAAAGTAATAGCTATTCATCTCCAAGGAAGTTCAAGTGCATTTAATGAAGGTTAAAACACACTAGAAATAAGAGCTCCTAATACAAGATGAAAGATTCATGTAGTCTTGAATATAAGCCTGATATTGAGGGAGTTTCTACATTGTGATTTCTAATGCATTTGCAGGCATTTAACTGATATTTATCTTATTTGGAAAACAAAAATTAATAAATTGTAAAATGTATTTATATGACAAATATCAATATTTAAATGATTTTTCCAATTTTTGCAAATATTAGTTCAATATAAATGATAGCATACACTGTATACAAAAATAAACATTTAAACATTGGTTTTAGGAATTATGGCTTTAGCAAAACTTTCCTTACTAATGGCCACAAGCTGTCATTTTATAGCTTTCAAAACAAGACGGTCAGAAAATATGCTGAGTCTCACCTGGGATATGCTGTGTAAGTTTTGCCTACCCAGCTCTGTTACAGTCTCTTTTTCAGAAAAGACTACATAAACTGTGTGCAATGCTAAGGTTACCTGAAGAAATCAAATAAGTTAATAAACATAATGCTGTAAAACCATTTCTTGGTATGCATTAATAACTGAATACAGTTCTTAGAGCCATTGTACTCAGTGTTGATTTACAAAAACAAATGTGGGTAAAGCAGCAAAGAAGCAAGTGCTACTGTGACTTTTATGATTGTTTAATTGATTGCAGTTTAAGCTGATATAAATTTTAATTAAGATTTGACCGAAGTAACAGTATTTCAAAGAACAATCACATATATTAACTATAAGAAGATAACAACTGTGTATATTATCTGTAAAATCAGTTATGCACTATTAATAAAAAACTATGAAAAGTTGTAACTGGAGTGTAAACAATATATTTAATTTGTGATTAAAAATATGACAAGTTACATAGGAGATTTCATGAAGATATAAGAAAGACCAAGATATATCTTTACCATCTTAGAGGACATTCTGTCTAGTCCAAGTAACCTAAGACTCCCTTAAAATGTGAATTGTTGAGGAATTATCAAAGATGTATGCATATATTTATATAAATGTAAACAGATAATAATTAATCACTATGATACTGTTAAAATAATGTTTACATGTAACCATGAAAATTGTTCATTGCAATCAATGCCTGTTTATTCATTATGGCAAAGAGTTCTTGGTTACCGCTCAATTATTTATCTACATAACTCATCAAACCCATAATATTTCTTCTGAATACAATGTGTATGGTTCAACCTAATTTATTCAGAAGTATGTTTATATTATTTATTATTACTTTAACTATGTCTATGTTTTGGGGTATGTGCACATGAATTCATGTGCTTGTAGAATCGAGAGGCGTTAGATATCACCAGATCTGAAGTACCATGACTTTGTGAGCTTCCTGATTTGTTTTGGGGAATTAAACTTGGATCTTCTGAAAAAACAGAACATGATCTCAACTGCTAAACTGACTCTCCAACTCTAGTAGTGTCTTTTCAAAGTACTATTTAATTATACTTAAATTTGTGAAGTATAGTTAAAATGACAATAAAGCCATCCTAGAACAGGAAAAAAAATCACCTTTAAATGATTTCTGTATTTTAAAATGTTTTCAGTTTTCTACCACACTATTATATTACTTTTTGTTATTAGAATGCCATTGAATATGAGTAAGTAAAAACCTGAAAATTCAGGGTGATTATAATAACAACCTGGACTCACCACCTCATAGATGGAAAGGCAGCCTCATTGATAAGCTAAGACACTCACAAGTCTTTGTGATCTGCTTTCTTTAAAAGAAGGCTAAATTGGAAATCATTTTAAGTTCCTCTGGTGTGAAATTCACTAGAAGCCTAACAAAAGCACTTACAACCACCAAAATAGGATGGCTCATACAATTTAAAGAAAATAAAAGTGGTGATAAAGATTTCCTCTTCTTTTTCTAGTCATTGCAAATGGTACAAAAGAAAGGCAAGTGCTTTCTTTAAAAAAAAAAAATCTCAAACAAATACTGAGCACCTTAACATTATTTGTTAAAAATTAATGCCCTCAAGAAAATTCTTAGTGACTGATAATTTCCATAAAGTGACATTCATTTGAGTTTTTCTGGTCTTTCAAATTATATCTCTCTGTCATAGGTTCTACACAACTCCTTCTATCTGACAGGAATATCAGTATGAAGAGGATACTTATACTTAATGTATGTTACTAACTCTAAAACTGGAACCAGTTTTAGCATTTAAATATTCATAGAAAAAAATAAAATCTACTATAAAATTTTGTAATTAGTATTCATGGTGAATTAAATACATGTTATCCCAATGCATAAAATACATGAAAGGCTAACGTTCTGTAACACAGGCTACTTTGTGTTATTTTAGGATAAATTTCAGGAATTCCTCACAGAACTACTCACAGCATAATAAAAAAATATGTACTGAGAGAATTGTTGAAACAATTTATGCTTTGCTTTAATTTGACATGTTAGGAGTCTAGTCTTAACATGTTACCTTGCAATACATTAAACAGTCAATGGCATTTAAATATAATTTTATAAAGCTGGGGAAAACCTTGATAACTTATAGAAACTTAAATGCTGCTACAATTATTCAATTGTAAGTGCAGTGACAAATTAAACCCAACAAAGTAGAAACAAAATGAACATACTTTAAAATGGAGACATGTTCACTCTAATGGATTAATTTCTGCACTCACCCGACATCTTTCTGTTTCAGTAGTAATGAAGGAACATGTTAGTAACAACGTTGTATGAACATATAAGCTTCAGTACTCAGAGAGTTCATTGGTATGATTATTATTATATTATTTCTTCTGTCAGAAGAGTCAGTTTTAAAGATCTCTGTATTTTCACTGTGGATTCATAGCATAATTCAGATTTTATCTAAAGGTCTCAGTTTAGCAATGACATCAAACAAAATAGGGTTATTTTATCTATACCTTCATCTTTATTTTCTGTTCTGAGATAAAATGACATGAACTTGACTAGTGCAGCTTGAAAACCATGCCACGAGATGAAGAACACAACTGACTCTGACTGGTGGCCTAGGAAGGAGATGCTGGATAGCCCAGACACATAGGATAAAACTAAAAATGCTCAGGAAAATAGATAGATAGATAGATAGATAGATAGATAGATAGATAGATAGATAGATAATGAAAAGTTTCCTGATTATATTCTGCTATACTCACAGACAGGAGCCTAGTATATAAACTTCAGAAAGAGGATGAGTAGGGGAGGGTAAATTATGAGGAGAGTAGGGAGGAAGATACTGTTATAGGAGTATAATATACAGGAGATTTAAAAAGTGGTTTGTTTACTTAGTGAGACTCCATTGGAGAAAACTTAACTATTTTTCCTTTGCAATTTGTTATCTATTGGAGATAGTTTTGAGTTAGGTATGTATCCACTTCTACTCTCAGCACTGAGACCCCATCTCACTTAGATCAACACTCATCAGGGCAGCATTCTTGAAATTCATAAGCTCCCTATGTACTGTTAAAATATCTGTAGATATTAGAATTATGCAAATTACATTGCCAGTTTCTTTAAAAATTTTTCCTAATTATAATGACTACCAGTGTAAATTATAGAACTAACATGAATCCCATGGTATTTGGCATGACACTCAAAATGGCTCCTTACCCTTATATTATGGACCTCCTTTCAGTAATTTGAATAGGATAAAGAACATCAATCTGTTCTTTCAATTGCCTATCTTAATCCTCTGGTATATTCAACACATTAGTAAAAAATATATATATATATATTTTTTGGCTAGGCTAGAATAAGGAAGTAGGCTTCAGATATGAAAATGACCTTGTGCTAAGAAAGCAAAGTAGGCTAAGATACTATGGTCATCCTAATAAGCCCTTAGAAACAGTGATCATAGAAATGTTTATGTAATTGTGTTTAATGCCTTGCTTGTTCTTTGACTATTTTTGTTTATTGTATTGCTTGTTTCTTGACTGTTTTCATCTATTGTATTGCTATACCCTCAACCTAGAGCAGACCTTAATACATGCATGTAATCAAAATGGTATAAAAGTATAAAGGAGGAGAGGGAATATGATAGGGGATTCTAGGAAGGGGAAATGGGGAAAGGAGATGACATCTGTATTGTTAATAAATAAAATATTCAATTTAAAAACTTCTCAAATGTTCAAATGCAATAGCTTGTTCCATTATTTTGTTGTTCTTGCTGTTTGTTTGTTTTTCTACACTCCTGTGCATTTTAGACATCCTGAGAGTACAGCCTCCTGGGGGTTTTGGGAGGCTGAGTACAGAGCTGAAACCTTAGAGCTGCTCCAGAAACAGGCTCAGACTGGAAGGCCCTTGTGCTTTTATAAACAGCCATTTTCTTGTGCACCACATGTGTTTTCCAGGACAAATTCCTTACTTTTTTTCCTTGCTCCATTTCTCCAGCTCCTTTTTTCCTTTCTCTTATCTAGCTTTCTCTTTCTCCTGTATTTGTCTTTTATTCCTTTCCTCTGCCCTTCTGGGACAAATAAATCTCTTTTGTGCTGAGAACTTGATCTTGAAGTTCCTGTGCCAAAACTTTTTCTTCATTATCTACTTGTTAACAACACTAAGTCTAGATGGTAAATCGTGATTGTGATATTGATGAATGTCTGTACATCAAATCCTGGCTCCATCTTTTGTTTTCTGTTGTAACAGTCAGAGGTAGGTATATGAGTCCTGTGTTTCTTATTATTATCTACAGAAGATGAGAGAGGCTGTGTTATCTCCACTGCTCTATGAAATAGATAAATGTGTTTGGTTATTTTCAATACAAATCACATATATTAAATAAGATTGTTTGTACATATTTTTGCTGTTCATTCTCTTCCTCTTTTGAAATCTGGAAGAAAGATGAAAATGTGTTTCTATGGGATTATATAGAATGTAAGTGAATAAAATGAAGACTATTTAACACTTTTGTTCCCTATCATGAACTACTCTAAATCCTATATGGTCTTTGGAGGTTTATGAAATTCATAAGAATAAACAAATTATTGTTGAAAGTGAGTCTCTGTCACATGCTAATAACACCAGTTATATGGTTGTCATGTATAAAATAGTTTTTGGAAGAAAAAGACATAGTAAATCTGTGATATGGAATTGTGAAAGAGACAAAAGCTGTCATTTCTGAAAACTTAAGAGATATCATGTTTTGAGCTTTTATATTTATAGGATTACTTGATGAAAATACTGGAAGTTCACTGTATTTATATTACTGACAACAGTTTTAATTAAGAAAGGAGAGGAGACAAAGTTACAATCAGAGTTATAGGTTTTTTAAAAGGTAAAATAAATAAGATATGAACAATGGTAAACGTAGATCTGGAGAATCCAAGCTTATTATTACATATTTTTACAATGGAGTCCTCACTTAGTTTAGACAGCATTTTAACCATTAGCAGAACACATTCAAAACACAAGATCCAGGCCCTCCTATACCTGTTATCCATCAAGAAAAATATACCACAGGCTTGCCCATAGCAAAGGAATCTCAGTTGAGATTCCATCTTCTAAAATAATTATAATTTGTGACAAGTTGACATAAGACTAGCCAACACAAGTGATTCCTTGTCACCTTGATGCGCAAAAACACCATTGTTAACATAACATATTTTCTTCATTCCCAATAAAACATTATATTAATCTTAATGTGACAATATAAAACACTACAGTGTTTAAAGCCCCAATCTTTACATATTCAAATGTTTTAAAATTCAATGTCTCTAAGACATTCAAAGTTCAAATATCTAAAATAATCAAAGTCTCTAAAATATCTAAAGTTTATAAAAATAATGTTATCTTAATTCCTAAATCTCTGTAAAACTTTAAAGTTGGTCAAAAATTTCAGTGTCTTAACTTTAGACTCCTGTGAACTAAAAATAAGTTAAATAACTTTTTTTCTTCAAGAGGGAAGAACTGGGTAATAGTCAAAATCAAACAAAAGCTAAACCAAAATTCATCAGTATAAAAAGTTCAGTGCTTGATGTCTGGAAGCCACTTACCATCCTCAGGGCTTCATGCCTGGGCAGCTAACTGCACTTCTCTGGCTAGCCATCCACATGCAGCTTTTCTACTAGCCTCAGGCCATTCCACAGCTGCTACTATTCTTGGCATCATTCATTGATACTGGAATCTTAAAAATCCCACTTAGCAACAGAATGCAACTTTACCAATAGCTTTCATTATCTTCTGTGACTCACTCAGAGCCTGCCACATGTTGCCATGCCTCAACTTCTTTTCATGGATCATTCAGTACTATGATTTCAACTGCAATATAGGCTACATCTTCTTTTGGATTCTGTTCAGGGATTCTATTTTTGACACCCAAAGTTGGGTCATTTTCATGACCTCTTTATTTTTTCAAAACCAGTTACTACTTCAGTGACTCTTAGAATAACTGGTTCTATTTGCCAGCATGAGGTGCCACCTTGGCTCTTTCTGTATACTGACCCTAAAATAAACACTTTGCAGAATTTTTTGTCTCAGTGATGTTGACCTCTTCTTAGTTATTTGATTCATTAGCACCAGATAATGAGAATCAATTATTTCATCAACGTAAAGGTTTTGCTTTAGTAGTTTTTAATACAAATTATCAAATGAGTCCACTCAAACTTTACAGGATTCTCAAAACACTCTGTAACATTATAAGCCAGGTCTCCAACATCTTCATTGCTTTCAGAATTATCTAGTTTTCTGCAACATTCCATTAAGTTCCAAACATTCAATAGTTTTTGTAGACCAAAGTTGTTCCATAACTTTCCCTCCAAACTATGATCTGATATCATTTATGCATTGTATATGTTTTCTATTGCTATGAAAACCACCATGACTAAAGCAGCTGGCAGTGAAAAGGGTTTATTTCATCTTGCAGCATATAGTCCAACATTCAAGAAAGTCAGGGTAGAAACTTAATGAAGGAAATGATGTAGAGACCATGGAGGAGTGGTACTTACTAGCTTGTTTTTCATGGCTTTCTGGAAAGGGAACTCTTATTCATGTGGTTTAATTGTCCTCTCAGAGAATTTCTGCTGAATAAACTTAACCATCTCTCTGAACTCTGAGTGGTTGATTTAACCCAGATGTTCTGGTGCAAACTTCTCTCCAAGCTGAATGATTCTATCTGACTTCTCTCAGCTTCTAACTGAATTGTTCTACATGACCTGACACCAACTCTGTCATTTTTTTTCTAATCTTCTTACTCCTTTTTTTTTTTCTGATTTCAACTGCCTGCCGCTGATGTCTGCATTGAACTGCATGAACAAACAACTCCCTGCACTCTACTAATTACATTGACTTCGAACTGACAGCACAAAATCCAAGTAAACTGACTCCACATTCTTTCCCTGTATTTTTCTTAAGTAGACTGACTCTCTTTTCTGTCTGTTCTCCTGAGAGTTGGTTATATTCTACCTCTAATGCATTCTGTCACATATTTCTCTAATTCATCACCTTGTCTGTCCCTCAATTTGTGGGACACAGATTACTCAGCCTTCTTCCCTATAGCCTATAGAACCACCTTCCTAAGAGTGGCATTGTCTACAGCGAACTGAGCCCTCTTATGTAAGTAATGTATGAAGAAAATTGACCAGAGGCTTGCCTACAAAGCATCTAGAGGATGTATTTTCTCAATTGAGATTTCTTCTAGCTTGTGTCAAGTTGATGTAAAAATAGCCTATACACATGCCAAATATTCTGCATACAAAATATGTTAGCCAGCTACTGGACTTTGAGATTAATTTATTGCTAAAAAATATGATATTTGAAGGAAATACTTAGAAATATTGAAATCTTAAATTTATATTCATGCCACTAAACCTATACTATTGAATGGAAATTGGCATTGCAAAGCAGCTCCCTACCTTTCTCTAGAAAAATATACTTTTACATACCATTTATGACCTTATCATGGAGTAAAACATTCATGAAACCAACAGAAAGGAAGAAAATTTCAAAATGAGTCCCCTAGATAATTGTGGATAGATCATGAATAGACTTGCATTTTAGTGTGAATTACTTGTTGGCTATGATGAATGAAAAGCATGAACTTTAAAGAAATTTAATTAAATTTAACCTTTTTTTAAAGATTAATACTTTAAATATGATGATGGCATATACACACTGAAGCTGATCTAATATTGAAAATAATGTATGAGAGTACATTGGTTTGTGATAAACAGACATGGTGACCAAGGTATAGATTCTCTTGTCCAGATGTATTTTAGAAGAGATTATTTTGAATTATACATGGAATATAAAAATTCAATAGTTCAGCATTATTGTTTTGGGTGGTATTGTTTAAAACAGGTAAGATAATAAATATAACAAGTTTAAGTGGAGACGAACACATCTATTTTCAAGATAGCCAAAACAATAAGAGTTATTTTTCTATTGCTGTGCTAAGACACCAGAAATAAAGCAACTTTTATAAGCATGAATCTTCAGGCTTACAGTTTCTGCTGGTCCCAGGATGATTGTAGTGGGAAACATGGCAGCAGGCAGGCATGAAACTAGAACATTATATGAGAGATTACATGTTGAAGCAACATGCAGAGAGAATGTCTTAGTATTTTATTGCTGTCAAGGGACATATGACATCTTCTAAAGAAAACATTTAATTTGGCACTGGCTTACAGTTTCAGAAGTTTTGTCTATTATCATCATGGCAGGAAGTATGCCAGTGTACATGCAGACATTGGACCTAAGAAGCTGAAAGTTCTATATTTTGTCTACAAGCCTCAAGGAGGAGACTGTGTCACTCCAAGCAAAGTATGAGCACAGTTCTCAAAACCTGCCTCCACACTTCCTGTAAGAATAATGTTTTCATGAGCTATGTAAAAGCTGTCTTTTCGTTTAAATGAAGATTTCTATATCAGCAGAGAGTTAAGTACAGGCCAGACTTTGTTATTATTGTTATTCATGTGAAACATTACCTGTCTACTGTAATTTGTAAATCTTCTTCTGCATTAACTTCGGATTGGTCAATAAAGACAGCTAGTTCAGCCAATGCGTGGGCAGAGGAGAAAGGAAGGCTAGACTTTTGGTTCCAGATAATGGTCCCAGGTAGAGAGAAGAAGGAGAAAGACAATGAGCACAGAAGAAAAAAGTTGAGAGGCCATGTGTTGGTACCAATAGGATTTACTATTAGGTCATGATTAAATAGTTGCCATGAATATATCCATGGAGCAGAGCAAGTCAGAGCAAGACACACATTGAAGTTAAAGGACCACGTGGCTAAGAAATAGCTAGCTTTAGAATGTTATAATAATGTAGGGCCTGCCCAGCATAATGACACCAGCTTGTTAATAAAAACATAAGGTCTCCTTGTAATTTACAGAAGTTAAAGCTGGCTAAAGAGGGTTTAGAACGGTCCTGTTGGTATGTAATAGTAACATGAGTGAAGCATCACCTCTAAAAATTCTACTACAACTTTTTTCAACAAGGCCATACCTACTCCCAATAAGGGCACACCTTTTAATAGTGTTACTGTCTATGGGCCAATCATCCAAACACATGAATTATGGAGTGCCATATTTAAATCAGCACAGAAAGCCAATTGGTAATAGAAAAAGTCTTTGAAACTTCAAAGCCAACTCCTAGGGACACACTTCTTCAACAAGGCCACATTGTCAAATCCTTACAGGTACACCAATTAGGGACTACATGTTCAAATATAAAGCCTGTGGAGTTCATTGTCATGCATAGCACCAAAGGCAACTTGAGATATACATTACATGTTCAAATTGACAGGGTATATGTTTAATTGGACAGAAATCAATTGAAAAAGTTTCATACATAGAAACCATTTTCTGTTTAATCATTGATTTTTATGCTTCCATCTGGATAATCGGCAAAAATAAATCTTAGCATAGAGACATATATGTTATTCTGTTCATAAGTTTTCAAGTTGAAATTTGTTTCTGGTTCATGTAACAAAATTGGAGTAAGTTTTATAAATTTTTGAAAATTATCTCACATTGAGTAAAGAATCAGAACTATGAGTTTCAATTTAATTAGTCAGGTATTTTTATTACAAAACTCAGTTTTAGAAGTAAAACTGTTGGTTGCCATCTTGTCCTCTTAACAGTGTCCTTTGCTTTACAGAAGCTTTGCAATTTTATGAGGTCCCATTTGTCAACTCTTGCTCTTAAAGCACAAGCCATTGATGTTTTGTTCAGAAACTTTTCCCCTTTGCCTAGGTATTCGACAGTCTTCCCCACCTTCTCTTCTATTAGTTTCAGTGTATCTTGTTTTATGTGAAGGTTCTTTATGCACTTGGACTTGAGCTTTGTACAACAGGATAAGAATGGATTGATTTGCATTCTTCTACATGCTGACCTCCAGTTGAACCAGAACCATTTGCTGAAAATGCTGTCCTTTTTTCACTGAATGGTTTTAGCTCTTTTGTCAAAGATCAAGTAATCATACGTGTGTGGGTTCATTTCTGGATCTTCAATTCTATTCCATTGATCTTCCTGCCTGTCTCTGTATTAGTACCATGTGGTTTTTATCACTATTGCTCTGAAGTACAGTTTGAGGTCAGGAATGGTGATTCCTCGAGAAATTCTTTCATTGTTGAGAATAGTTCCTGCTATCCTAGTTTTTTTATTTCTCCAAACTTATTTGCAAATTGCTCTTTCTATCTCTATGAACAATTGATTTGGAATTTTGATGGGGATTGCATTGAATCTGTAGATTGCTTCTGGCAAGATGGTCATTTTTACTAAATTAATTCTGCCAATCCAAGAGCATGGGAGATCTTTCCATCTTCTAAAATCTTCTTTGATTTCTTTCTTCAGAGACTTGAAGTACTTGTCATATAGATCTTTTACTTGCTTGGTTAGATTCACTCCAAGATGTTTTATATTATTTGTGACTATTGTGAAGGGTGTCATTTCCCCAATTTCTTTCTCAGCCTGTTTAACCCTTGAGTAGAGAAACGTTACTGACTTGTTTGAGTTGATTTAATATTCAGCCACTTTTCCGAAGTTGTTAATCAGGTTTAGGAGTTCTCTGGTGGAAGTTTTATGGTCGTTTAAGTATACTATCATATCATCAGCAAGTAGTGAAATTTTGACTTCTTCCTTTCATATTTGTATCCCTTTGACTTCCTTTTGTTGTCTAATTGCTCTGGCTAGGACTTCCAGTACTATGTTGAATAGGTAGGGAAAGAGTGGGCAGCCTTACCTAGACCCTGATCTTAGTGGGATTGCTTCCAGTTTCTCTCCATTTAGTTTGATGTTGAATACTGGCTGCTGTATATTGCTTTGACTATATTTAGGTATGGGCCTTGAATTCCTGATCTTTCCAAGACTTTTAATATGAAGGGATATTGAATTTTGTCAAATGATTTCTCAGGATCTAGTGATATGATCACATGTTTTTTTTTCCTTTGAGTTTGTTTATATAGTGGATTATATTTTTGGATTTCTGAATATTGAACCATCCCTGCATTCCAGGATAACACCTACTTGATCATGATGGATGATTGTTTTGATGCGTTCTTGGATTCTGTTTGCAAGAATTTTATTGAATATTTTTGCATTGATATTCATAAGAGAGATTGGTTTGAAGTTCTCTTTGTTGGGTCTTTGTGAGATTTAGGTATGAGTGTGATTGTAGTTTCATAGAACAAAGTCAGTAAGTTTCCTTCTATTTTTATTCTGTGGAATAGTTTGAAGAGAATTGGTATTAGGTCTTCCTTGAAGGTCTGATAGAATTATACACTAAAACCATCTGATCCTGGGCTTTTTTTTTGTTTTTTTTGAGACTTTTAATGACTGCTTCTATTTCTTTAGGAGTTATGGGACTCTTCAGATGGTTTATCTGCTCCTAATTTAATTTTAGCACCTAATATCTGTATAGAAAATTGTCCATTTCATTCAGATTTTCCAATTT
Organism: Rhabdomys pumilio; assembly: GCA_030674055.1. NCBI lineage: Eukaryota > Metazoa > Chordata > Mammalia > Rodentia > Muridae > Rhabdomys > Rhabdomys pumilio. The sequence goes on along the minus strand of JANHMN010000012.1, from coordinate 72,167,502 downwards.
TGTTGAATATAGGCCTTTGTAGTAGGATCCGATGATTTTTTTAATTTCCACATTTTCTGTTGTTATATCTCCTTTTACAGTTCTGATTTTATTAATTTGGATAATGTCTCTGTGCCCTCATTTTCATTAAATTCTAAAAAGTCTTTAATTTCTTTCTTTATTTCTTTCTTGATCAAGTCATCATTGAGTAGAGCATTGTTCAGTTTCCAAATGTATGTGGGCTTTCTATTGGTTTTGTCATTATTAAAGACCAGCCTTAGTCCATGATGATCTGATAGAGTACAAGGAATTATTTCAATCATTTTGTATTTGTTGAGGTCTGTTTTGTGACCAATTATATTGTCCATTTTGGAGAAGGTACCATGAGGTGCTGAGAAAAATGTATATTCTTTTGTTTTAGGATAATATTATATATATTATATTATAATATTATATATTATATTGTGTGTGTGTGTGTGTATGATAATAATATGATATATATATATATATATATATATATATATATATATATATTCAGTTAAATCCATTTGTTTCATAACTTCTGTTCGTTTCATTGTGTCTCTGTTTAGTTTCTGTTTCCATGAAACTAAAGAGTGGTATGTTGAAATCCCTGACTATTATCGTGTTAGGTGTAATGTATGCTTTGAGCTTTAGTAAAGTTTCTTTTATGTATGTGGGTGCCCTTGCATTTGGGGCATAGATGTTCAGAAATGATAGTTCATCTTGGTTGATTTTTTCCTTTGATGAATATGAAGTGTCTTTCCTTATCTTTTTTGATTACTTTTGGTTGAAAGTTGATTTTATTTGATATTAGAATTGCTACTTCAGCTTGTTTCTTGAAATTATTTGCTTGGAATATTTTTTTTTCATCCTTTTACTCTTAGGTAGTTTCTGTCTTTATCACTTAGGGGCATTTCCTGTATGCAGCAAAATGCTGGGTCCTGTTCATGCATCCAGTCTGATAGTTTACATCTTTTTATAGGAGAATTAAGTCTATTGATATTAAGAGATATTAAGGAAAAATGATTGTTGCTTCCTGTTATTTTTGTTATTAGAGATGGAATTATGTTTGTGTAACTATCTTCTTTTGGGGTTGTTGGAAAATTATTTCTTTGATTTTTTTCTAGGTTATAGTTTCCCTCCTTGTGTTGGAGTTTTTCATCAATTATCCTTTGAAGTGCTGTATTTTTGGGAAGATACTGTGTAAATTTAGTTTTGTCATGGAATACTTGGTTTCTCCATCAATAGTGATTGAGAGTTTTGCTGGGTATAGTAGTCTGGGCTGTCATTTATGTTCTCTTGGGATCTGTATGATATCACTCCAGAATCTTCTGGCTTTTATAGTCTCTGGTGAGAAGTCTGGTGTAATTCTTATAGATCTTCCTTTATATGTTTCTTTACCTTTTTCCCTTAATGCTTTTAGTAGTTTTTCTTTGTTTTCATTATTATGTGACAGGAGGTATTTCTTTTCTCGTCTAGTCTATTTGGAGTTCTGTAGGCTTCTTGTATATTCATGAACATCTTCCTTTACATTAGGGAAGTTTTTTTCTATTTTGTTAATTATTTCTCTAATTTTGTTGAAGATATTTACTGGCCCTTTAAGTTGGGAATCTTCACGCTCATCTATACCTATTATTTTTAGGTTTGACCTTCTCATTGTGTCCTGGATTTCCTGGATGTTTTGGGTTAGGCAATTTTTGCATTTTGCATTTTCTTTGACTGCTGTGTCTATGTTTTTCATGGTATCTTCTGCACATGAGATTATCTCTTCTATCTCTTGTATTTTGTTGGTGATTCTTGCGTCTATGACTCCTGAAATCTTTCCTAGGTTTTCTATCTTCAGGGTAGTCTCCTTTTGAGCTTTCTTTATTGTTTCTACTTCCATTTTTAGATCCTGAATGGTTTTGTTTAATCCCTTCACATATTTGGTTGTGTTCTTGAAATTCTTTAAGGAATTTTTGTGTTTCCTCTTTAAGGGCTTCTACCTGTTTACCTGTGTTCTCCTGTACTTTTTTAAGAGAGTTATTTGTGTCCTTCTTAAAGTCCTCTATCATCATCATGAGAAGTGATTTTAATTCTAAATTCTGCTTTTCTGGTGTGATGGGCTGTCCAGGGCTTGCTATAATGGGAGAATTGGGTTCTAATGATGCCATGTAACTTTGGTTTCTGTTGCTTACATTCTTGCACTTGCCTTTCACCATTTGGTTAACTTTAGTGCTATCTGCACTCACTGTCTCTGACTGGAGCCTGCCTTTCCAGTTTATTACTTGTGTCAGAACTCTTCAGGGTCCAAATGTCTCTGTGATCCTGTGATTCTCAGCTCCAGCTATTCTGAGTGTAGTGTCTGCTCTAGGATATCTCAGGATATGGTGTCTTCATGGGAGTAGACCAGCTAGGTGTCCACTGCTCTGGGTGCAGTGGTTTCTTTAGGATGTCTCAGGACATGGTGTCTTCACGAGAGCAGACCATCTAGGTGTCTGCCCCAGCCACAAGGACCAAGCAAGGGACAGAAGGGCAAGAATGCTTCTGTCTAGGAAAAAAATACATATGCTCTATTATCTCTCAGATTACTAGAAGGATTTTTCTATCCTTTTTCTTAAGAGTCTGAATGTAGAGTGAGAGAAAAAACAAATTAGTGTTGACAAAGTTTGGAAAGGTTGATCTGTCTGTTTGTCCATCAGCTACAGATCAAACTATCTGTCATTTTAAATCTATCATCTATCAATTACATTTTACTTATCAAAATTTATTGGTCTATATCTGTAAATATTTGTACATTAAGTTATTTAATATGTTCAATGGATCTACCAAAAGAAATGTTATGTGGAAAGGTGAGCTTTCTACTTGGATGTAATGAATACAGGCTTACCAAGTCTTTAAAACAGAACATGGCTTAGATGTGGGAGTAATAGTCCACAAAACATTTTGGAATAAATAAGGGAAAGCAAAAGCACAATGGAAGTTTGAGAAGCATAGAAACTCTGCAATACAATTTTCATCATGAACATTTGAGTAAAAATTTCAATGAGGAATATAAGAAATGTATCTTATTTATATAGTAATCTAGCCATTATTTACCTTACTGTTTTTCTATGGATATTTGTGTATGTAAATATCTGTCTGTCTGTCTGTCTGAATGTCTATCTATTTATCTATCAGTAATTTATCTCTCTATATAATTATATATGTATATGTATATTTTTATCTAACATCTATGTATATATGTATTTATCTGCATATATATATATATATATGTGTGTGTGTGTGTGTGTGTATGTGTGTGTGTGAGTGTGTATCTAGCTATCTATGTATATATATATATATATATATATATATATATATATATATCATAGACCAATCTTCAATATTTTATGTATGTTTCTAATATTCTTTTTTTACACCTATTCAAAAATCTATTGGTCTAATATGGGAATACATTCATATCGAATTATTTTTAAAGTGTACCAATTTCATCTTAACCATTAACAGAAAATTCTTTCTTCCCAAGTGCCATTATGTGCTGTACTTTTCTCTCATGAGTCTGACAGCTGCAATACATTTCCATCTACACCTCATTCCAGAAAGAATGAATATAGCTCAGAACAAAAAGTTGGGAGAATTTTTGATTTTTAAAACTCATAAATGAGACAATAGGCTTTTGATACAAAGCAATTTAATCTATAAAAGCTGGAACTTAAGAGTTGGAATTACATTTAGTGCCTAAAACTTGGTATAAATTTGATCTGTAAAGAATACAGTTGAGAAAAATCAAAATAATATGAAGTGCCATTTTTTATTTCATATAAAAGAGATATGGCCTCTTGTGGCCACAGGAAGAAACTTCTAAACAAATGGAGAGGGCTGGAGAGATGGCTCAGTGGTTAAGAGTTCTGGCTGCACCTCCAGAGGTCCTGAGTTCAATTCCCAGCAACCCCATGGTGGCTCATAACCATCAGCAATGAGATATGATTCCCTCTTCTGGCATGCATGAAGACAGAGAGTACTCATGTGCATAAATAAATAGTTAAAAAAAAAGAAATGGAGAAGAGAACTCAGAAACCCAAATGAAGTTTGAGATTATATCACAGCAAATGATGTCAGGGAGGTGGTTGTGTGTCAGTGACCAGAGAAGTTCCAACACCATAGTATGTTTAATATGGTGCTTAGATGGTGACAATTCCCTCCTGAACTCTAGTTAAATAGGTGAACATGCACTAAGCTCTGAGATAAAAGAGCATTCCTTATCTTCTAATGTGTACCCAGAAAAGTGTCAGATTTTAATGTTTCTAAGACACAAAATAAAGTGATGAGGAGTGAATGGGATAACTCTCAGGAGGATATCTGACATGTTAAAGTGGCCTCTGTAGACATCCTAAAAGACCTTCTAAAGCGTGCTAAAGAAACATGCTAAAAGCAGCTGAAGTCAGATATGAATTAAATTTCTTTGATGATGTGGCGTCCCAAGCTGGCTGCCCCGTCATAAGTACATCATAATCTTCTCGTCTGTGTCCCCAGGGACATTAGATAAGTAAGAAATGGAGGTAAAAATGAGAAATGAGTGGTATGATTCTGACTTATTAATTAACAAAAAGAAGATTGTTTAAACAGTGCAATTGAAGTTGATACCAGCAGAAAGTACAACTTGCCAATTAAATCAACAAAAACAGAGGAATGCTTTTTCACAATGAAATTTTGTGACTGTTATAATTATTATATTTTATTTTATTAGAATACAATAATATCAGTACAGCAAATAACAAACAGTGTTTTAGTGTTGGGTATTTATATGCCTTATTGTTTATCCTTGTGTCATAGTTTTCCCCTTTCCTTCCTTTCTTCCTTCCCTCCTCTTTCTTTCTTTCTTTCTTTCTTTCTTTCTTTCTTTCTTTCTTTCTTTCTTTCTTTCTTTCCCTCTCCCTCCCTTCCTTCCTTCCTTCCTTCCTTCCTTCCTTCCTTCCTTCCTTCCTTCCTTCGTTCCTCCCTGTCCTTCTGTCTTTCATTTTTTCTTCAATTTACATCCTAATTGCAACCTCCCTCTCCCAATCTCCCACCACAATTCCTCCTCCATACCCTTCTCCTCCTCTGAAAGTGTAGAGGCTCCTTGTGTGTATCCCCTACACTGGCACATCAAATCACTTCAGGGCTAGGAACATCCTCTTTCACTGAGCACAGACAAGGCATCTCAGCTAGAAGAACATATACCACAAATAGGACACAGCTTCAGAGACAGTCCTTGCTTCAGTTTGAGAACCATATGGAGAACAAACTGCTGCACTTCTACAACATATGAGTGGGGAGACTAGTTTGAGCCCATGGATATTTTTTTGGTTAGTGATTCAGTCTCTGAGAACCCTGAAGGGTTCAGGATTGTTGACTTTGTCAAAATGGCATCCTAGATATAGAGGAAGGATCTTCAACAACCTTACATCTAACAGAGGGGTAATATCCAAAATTCATAAAGAACTCAAGAAGTTAGACACTTACAACACAAATAACCCAGTTAAAAATGGGGTACAGAGCTGAACAGAGAATTCATCTTAAATGGATGAGAAGCACTTAAAGAAATGTTTATAAACCTTAGTCATCAGGAAATACAAATCAAAATGTCTCTGATACTTCATCTTTTTTGGTGGTTTGAATATGTTTGGTCCATAAAGAGGTGGAAATGTTATGAGGTTTGGCTTTGTTGGAGGAAGTGTGTCACTGTGGGGATGGGTTTTTAGATTCTCCTCTTCACTGCCTGGAAGGTAGTCTTCTGTTTGTTTGCCTTTGGAACAAGCCATAGAATTCTCAGCTTCTCCAGCATCATGCCAGCCTGGAACCTACCATGCTTCCTGGATGATAATAATGAACTGAACCTTTGAACCAGTAAGCCAGCCCTTATTAATTTTTGTCCTTTATAAGTGCTGCCTTGGTCATAGTGACTCTTGACAGAAATGGAAACTCAAAACTATCTTAGACCCATCAGAATGACTAAGATCAAAATCTCAAGTGATAGCACATTCTTGCAGTAATATAGAGCAAGGGGAACACTCCTTCATTGTGGGTCCCTTGTTACAGAAGGCACCCCATGATGATCTACAAGCTGGGGGTAGGGTGAGAGCAGGAAGGGTTCACTACTGTCTCTGCTGCTGCCTCCGCCTGTGTCTCCACTGTCTTTCGGTCTCCAGCCTGGCCTTGTGCAGGAGGTCTCAGTCAAAGGGCACGGAGTGTGAGCAGGGAGGGGAAATTGTCTGCCTCCACTGCTGCCTCTGCTCACTCACCATTGTTGCTGCCCAATCTCTCCCAGGTGCTGCACCTATCTTCTCCCACTGAGCCAGCCTGGGCTGGGCCAATAAGAAGATGGCTATCTGGCAAGGAGGCAGCTTGGTGCCTCAGGCAGATTCCAGGAGAGCAGATCTCTCCCCAAGTGTTACAGCTCTTTCGACAGAAACTCTAGGACACCAGGATGATTCTTGCACACTTTACTTTCCCTGAATAGAGCCCTTATATACAGTTTCAGGGTGGGTTAGGGTCTGGCACAGATAACGCCTGTGGGAGAGCCTGAGGCACTGTTTCTCATGACTGATGGCCATAAACCTTTTTGTGGGAAGGGCTGTGGAGGGCTGAAGCTAAATGAAAAGTACCAGGGTCTGGAATCAGAGTCAAAAAACTATCATCCAATAAGGGTCTGACATTCCAGGCTTATGCTCAACCAAGCACCCAGCTCCTTCTCACAGCCCACTGCCCTACAATTCCCCCCCCCCCTTTTTTTTTAATAAAGGAGGAATGTCATCAGAATAAGTGTCTCCTATGTTGGGAACAGTTGGATACTGAACCAAGACCTGATTGGTAGTTACCTTTGCAATGTTACTTATCTGTTGCTTTAGAAACTGGATGAAGCAAAGTGTCAAGAGAAGCAAGGCTCTAATGGCTAGTAAAGGGCCAAGGAGGGGAAGAATCCAAGCCATTAAGGGGTTAAAGTACCAAGCAGTAGCCACTAAAGAATGGCTGTTAATAATAGTTGAGAAAGAAAGGCACAGAAAAAGCAAGTTAGGAGTATAGTATACCTAGACATTCCCTGAGCTCTTTAAGCATTTTTACATCTTGTTCTACCAGCTCAGATTCATTGACATAGAAGCAACATTCCTCCCCCAGCAAAACACAAATCCCCCCGCCCCCCCTTCAACTTTCAGCAAGTCCAGAGTCCTCCAGTTTTGGAGAGCAACTCCTGCTAAAGAGGTTGTCTGGCATTGAAGAGATTCAAGGCTGTCTATAGTATAGGCCATCACTTTTCTTTGAAGTCACTGGCCAGATGTTGTGTTTGGACAAGGGCTGCTCCAGCAGTTCCAGTAGCACCAAGTGAAACAGCAAGACCTATTCCAATGAGCAGATGGATGAAGATCTCTCTCTTTTTTTGGCCTCCTCCTATCTTCAAGGCAAGTTCTTCAGGTAAGTACAGATAAACCTGGGGGACAACTATCATGGAGCCCTGAAAGTGAGGATTGATACAGGCACCTCTAGTGCCTTTGCACCAGAGGAGGGCAGGAGGGTTAATACCTACTGATTTGGTAATGGCAATGTCATGGGCACATGTGAGATGGGGTTTTGAGGAGGGCCCTACAAGATAAAGAGGTGGGGGTAGGCCAAAGAGAGGAATGTCCTGTTTTCCTCGTGGGCAGGGGTTCATGAAAGTTATAAAGGAAAAAGTCAATGAGAATGGCTGTTAATAATAGTTGAGAGAGAAAGGCACAGAAAAAGCATTGGGAAGAATTGAGATAGGTCATTATGGGAAGGAGGTCCTCTGCATATTGGATGTATTGTAGCCAGGAGAGGGTAGCTTGTAGTTCTTCCTGAGACTGGTTTTCCTTTTTTTTGTTTGTTTGTTTGTTTTTGTTTTTTGTTTTTCGAGACAGGGTTTCTCTGTGTAACTCTGGCTGTAGACCAGGCTGGCCTCAAACTCAGAAATCTGCCTGTCTCTGCCTCACAAGTGCTGGGATTAAAGGCGTGCGCCACCACCGCCCGGCGAGACTGGTTTTCCTATTGGAGAATATTAGCATGGGAAAAAACAGATTTGGGGGCAGGGACAAGTTCATGGGAGCTGTGTGGGTCAGCTAAGGGTATCTGGCTTAGCCATTGGGGTAAGGTTTACCCATGACTCCAGTTTGCCAACGTTCATTTTATGGACCACTGATGGAAAGCTGAAAATAAGTTTTAAGGTTGGTGAGCATGGTACCACTGCGACTGGTGGATTCCATCCTGCAGCTCCAATATCTACAACCTCCATATGTGGAGACCTCCTGGAGACATTCACCTGTGTTTCAGTAAGGAAAGCAGAGAAAAGAGCTGGAGATAGTGGAGCTGGGTTCTGGGGGTAGGGGAATCTCAATCCTGGTTTGACATTCTTCAAATGGGCAGTCCTGGGTTCCTATAACTTTGTTGTGTCTGTTTTAGGTTTCCCTAGCATAGAATCTCCAATAGTAGGTGTTGGGAATGGCTGGGCAGTAGCAGAGTTAGCATGAAGGATGACAAAAACTGCCAAGAGAATGGAGGAGAGGGGGACTTGTGGAGGGCACATGGCCTGAGCAGCCATCACCATGTCATGGATGTCCTTCCAGGAGATCCTGCTGTTCCTCTGGGGGTGGTGACTCCTCCACCCTTTCTTCCCCATCCTTGATTCTTGATCTGTCAGTGAGAGGTGGGCCAATTTCTTGGTTGGTGGGGTGGTACAGGACATTTCTGGCAGGGACCCAGATAGTCTTAGGCTGGTCCTGTGGAAAAACAGAAGTGAAACCCCTCCCAGTTGTAAGAAGGGGGTCTGGTCACTTTCAAATTTCATATAAAGAATCTTGCCATCATACTAGGATAGGGGGATCTAATTTTGGTATATGCCAATGGAGGGAAATAGGAGGATGTTTGGAAGTTTTCTAGATGCTAAATATGTTTAGGGTAGTCAGGGCCATCATTAATTGTACATTAGGGGGATAGGTGGTGGTTTGTTGTTTCTGGAGTTGGGTCTTCAGGGTCTGATGTGTTCTTTCTATTATTCCTTGCCCCTGAGGTTTGTGGGGAATTCCTGTATGATGGGCAATTTCCCAGCATGTGCAGAAGGTTTTAAATTGAGAGCTAGTGAAGGTGGGGCCATTATCAGTTTTTATCTGTTGAGGAATGCCCATGATGGCAAAGGTAGAAAGCATATGGTAAATTAGTCTTTTTGAGTTTTCACCTGTCTGGGCTGTTGCCCCTACAAAATGTGAGTAAGTATCTATGGTGACAAAAACATATTTTTGTCTACCACGTTGGGGAATGTGGGTGACGTCAATTTGGCATAAAGCATTGGATTTGAGGCCTTGGAGATTGGTGCTCACGGTTTGTAAAGCTGGGGTGGTAATGCGGGATGCACAAGAGGCATATGATTTTATTATCCTTTGGAGCTGAGCGAGGGAGATGTCAAGGAAGTGAACATGATGCCCCTTAAGATTTGTGTGTGTGCATGAATGAAATTGGTCTGCTTGCTAAGTGGAGGCTATGAATGTCCCTGTTGAGGCAATTTGGTCAGTGAGTGCATTCCCTCAGATATAGGACCTGGCAGGGAACTGTGGGCTTGTATGTGCTGGATATAGATGAGGGAGGCTTTCCTGTGGGAGGGCAGACATCTGTATGAGTAGAGGGGAGAGTGGGTTGTCATCTAGTTTGATAAATGATCTTGACAACCAGAGAAGCAAATTGGCAGCATAAATGCTGTCTGAAAAGAGGTTAAGGGGGCCTTTGACTTCTTTCAGAGCTAGGTAAATAGAATATAGTTCTTTATATTGGGGGAGTGGTGTGGGAGCTCTTTGAATCAGAAGATAGTGGTTCATTATCAGGGAAGTAGTATACTACTGCTGCAGCTCCCCTCTTGCTTCCATCAGTAAATATTGAGGGGGCTCCTGCTATGGGCTCTCTTGAGAATAGTTTGTTTGATTGCCATTGCAACAGACGGAGGGCAGAGGCCCTCTTTTCATCAGGATAATGGTTGTCAATTTGTTCTGGGAATCCTATAAAGCTGATAGTAAAGGGGGAATGATTTTTGATTAGCCACTAAAGATCAGAGAGAGAGAAGGTGGTGACAAGAACGTCAGGTTCTTTTCCTAGGGTTTGTAGGGCTCCATCCCTGCCATTTTTAATCATGTTGACAAATGCATCTACTTCATTTAAAATGTGGTGTGCACCACCCATTGGGGTATGGAGCCATTTTAGCACCCCCTGAGGTTGGTAAAAGGCTCCTACAAGCTTAGGGAAGGAGTTAAAGATAACTAGATGTACAGGTATGTTTGAGTCATACCTAGCAAGAGCCATATCTTTTAGGGCTGAATTGACAAAATTTATGGCTTGAACTGCTTCTGGGGACAGTGTTCTTGGGGAGGAGAGACTTTTATCTCCTTTCAGGAGGTTAAAGAGGGGTTGAAGGATGCTTGTGTGGATCCAGGGTCAAAGCCAACTGAGGTTGAGCAAAAAGTTCTGGAGAGATGAGAGAGTTAATTTTTGAGGGAAGGAAAGGGTGGGTTTGAGGGGGCATATTGAAGTAAAGGATATCTCTGTTCCTGAAAATGCAATGGGAAGGATAAGTTGGGTTTTGTGAGGGGCTATTTTGAATCCTTGGACAGATAGGGAAGGTATTAGCTAGTCCTTAATTTTTGAGAGGGAGGTAAAAGCATCTCCCCATACCAAGATGTCATCCATGTAATAATAGATGTTGAGTCCTTTGTCTAAGTAGGGTTTTAATTCAGTGGCTAAGCCTCCTGACAAATGGTAGGACTGTTAGCCATTCCTTGGGGAAAAACAGTCCATTCATATTGTGAGGCAGGGTCAGAGTTGCTAATGGGGGGCACTGAGAATGCAAAGCATTCACAGACCCGGGGATGGAGAGGGATGAAAAAAAAAAACAGTCTTTTATGTCTATTGCTAATAGGGGACCATTGGTAGGAATAGCTGAGATGTGGGGAGTCCCAGATTTGCATGGTTTTGTTAATTGCCCTCAAATCTTGCAATAGTCTCCACCCTGCTGAGCTCTTTTTTAATAGCAAAAACAGGAGTGTTCCATGGATGGGGGGAGGGGCGGATGTTTTGTAGAGACAGCTGCTCCTCTATGAGTTCTCTGAGGTTCTCTAAGTTTCTCCCTTGATAGAGGCCATTGTGGGACCCAGATAGCTTTGTCAGAAAGCAAATCAAGGCAGGGAGTAAATATAACAATGGCCCCTAGAATTGAGGGTGATTTGGAGGAGGATTATTTGGGTCTCCTTGGGTACTATTTTCATCATACGTAATTTTCTCTACCTTAATATAGTCTCTTTCTGCCTGGGTGGTAAGAACCATGTCTAAGGCTTGTAAGATATCTCTCCCTAATAGACTGATGTCTACTTGTGTTAGTTGTTCTAAGAAGTCTGACCGCAGCTCAGAACAGACCACTCCAGACCACACGGTTCCAAGGGGGAGGAGATTTATTCAGAAGATAGGGAGAAGGTGGGGGAAAGAACCTGGAAGGATAAGAGAGAAGAGAAGTAGAAGTAGAGGCCGGCCATGACCATGTGGAGAGAGAGGAAGGGAGGAGGGTACCAAGAGGTAAGAGATTAGGAGTAAGGGAGTAAGGGATTAAGAGATTAAGAGATTAAGAGATTAAGAGATTAAGAGATTAAGAGATTAAGAGAGTGAGGAGGGAGCAAGCAGCCCCTTTTATAATGGGCCAGGCCTACCTGGCTGTTGCCAGGTAACTGTGGAGGTGGAGTTTAGACAGAATACAAACAACTTGAGCCACCAGGGAGCATATGAGACCTGTAGCCCCATCCAGGGTCTTCCTACCTATAGGTCTGTTTGATGATGAATATGTGAGAGGTACCCTCTATGCCTAAGAGCTGGGGCCAAGGGGTCAGCTGCCAGTCTTGTGGAACCTCTTTCTGTTTTAAAATTGTCCTATCTGCCCCAGTATCAATAAGACTCTTGAATGGTTTATCATCTATTTTAATGGTTAAATTTGAGTGGAAGCCTTCGGAGATGCTGGACACCCATAAGGCTTCTACAATAGTAGTTGTCCCTCTTACTGTCGGGGCTGAGGGTTGCCCCATTTGGTGTTTAAAGGCTCTAGTGTTTTACCATTTTTATCATATCGAGCAGTACAGTGCCTCCTCCAATGGAAACCTTTTCTGCAGCAGGGACAGAGGGCCTTAGGGGAATTAGAATCTTTTATAGAAGAAGAGTTTAGTGGGCACTCATCCCTCCAATGTCCTGTATCTCCACATTTGAAGCAGATTCCTTCTGTTTTTACTGCTGTCACAAATGCCTGAGCTATGGATGCAACCTGGCGTGATAGTTTCTACGTCTCAGGTTGCCACAATCCACCTATTGTGGTGCTCTTCTCAGAGACCCTGGAAAGCCAGCCTAGACTTAGAAGTCATGCCTTCCCAAACAATGGTTTTAAGAAGAAGGTCTCTAGCTGTGGGGTTGAAGATTTTTCTTTCTAAGCTCATTTTAGTTCTGAGAATAAAATCAGATAGGGATTCTACAGGCTTCTGATGGAGGGAGAGCAATGAGAAGGCGGGGTCTTGTGACCCTGAGGGTGGAGTGAGACTATTCCAGCCTTGAATGGCACAGAGGCAGACCTGCTCATAGTACCCTGCTGGCTGAGTTGCCTGCTGTGCTCCAGCAGAGAAATATTCCTGGCCAAAGAGTTCTTTAAAACCCCATGTAGTGTCATTCATATTTGTGTGCATAATACAATTTGTATTAAATATAAGATATGGTAATTTTTCTCCCATGCTGAGGATGGAATCCAGATCCTATATCTAGGTAAGTATGCTACCACTGAGCTAATGTCAATCTTGCACTCTTCCTTTCCAAACTAAGCTCCCAGCGTTCTTCTTGCCTATTATCTTCTTTCATGTTACTTCTTTCATTGACTACTCTTGTTCACCTGGAAGAGGAGTATTCACATCTTCCTCTATGCTAAGCCATTCCAGACTCCGAGCAAATGTAACTGTTCTTATATATATTTATATGATTTTGTGAATTGAGTTTCTTTAAGAAGCCACACCTATGTTAGTGATTCTGAAAGCAGCTTGAGTGATTAGCACACCTGTGTTTACCTAGCATTAAAAATGTTAGATAGGACTGGAGAGATAGCTCAGTCACTGAGGTCCTTAAAGCATAATCAAGGCAGGATCACAACCCACATGGAAATTGAGACTTGATGGAAAAGCCATAAGCATTTACAAATTCTGATTCCTGTTTTAAAGGAGATAAAGGTTCTTTGGGACTTATTGGCTGAATAGCTTGACACAACCATTGAGTTTCAGGGTTGAATCAGAGATCAGGTCTTAACAAACAATGGGGATAGCCATCTTGAAGAACAGCACATAAGAACGTCTGACTTCCACATGAGTACACACAGAGATGTGAACATTCATTTCTTCTTCTACTGGCATAACCCTGAACATGCACATATTCATGCCCACATACTCACATATAAATCTTACCAGTCAAAACCAAAAATTATGTCTGACTGTCATTAGTAACTTTATAGCCTTTTATCACCCACTTCTTTATCTGGTTAAATGTAGACAACCAGAGGGGACCCCAATGGAGGAGTTAGGGAAAGAATTGAAGGAGCTGAAGGGGATTGTAACCCATAGGAAGAATAACAACAGTAATCAACCAGAAGCCCAGAGCTCTCAAGTACTAAACCATCAACCAAAGTGTACACATGGAGGGCCCCATGGCTCCAGTTGCATATGTAGCAAAGGATGGCCTTATCAGTGGAAGGGGAGGCTCTTGGTCCTGTGAAGACTCAATGCCCCAGTGTAAGGGAATGTTAAGGCAGTGAGGTACGAATGGGAGGGTAGAGGAGCACCCTTATAGAAGCAGGAGGGAGGGGAAATGGGATAGGATATTTGTTGAAAAGAAATGAGGAAGGAGGATAACATTTGAACTGTAGATAATTAAAATAACCAATAAAAAGAAGCTTTAAAATGTATTCTTAACAGACTACTATTTCCCACCAGCTAAAAAATTAAGAATGTCATCAGAGAACATCTGAAGGCTGCATCAGAATGTTACCCCCTTTCTTTATAACTTCTCAACTTGATAGTTACTTCAATGATATATGACTTCCTTTATATGTAAACATACATATTCATATCAACTATTTCTATGCTAGAACATAAATTTGGAACACCCTAAATTCATGTTCTTTGAGCATGATCCCTCACATTTATTTCAGAATTGATCATCTCTTATTCTCTGTGAGGAAAAAACTATGCTTTGCATTAAAATATACCTATGTAGCTCTATCAATGTAAAGGTCTCAGATTTCTAGGGTGTTTGTTTGTTTGTTTTCAGCTTTATCCAGAGAAAATTGTTTTTTTTTTCTTGAAAATCTTGATATAATTATTGACTTTTCCAGAAGAAAGTATGTGTTCAGCATATACTCATCAGGCACAAATTAATAAATGCTTTAAAAAATTATTCCTTAAGATTTAATTATCTATTTTCTTCATAAAGACATTGCTCATAATTTAATCATATGATTATTCCTTTGGCAGTCATATTATATTTTACATGGGATCTTGGTTGGAAATTCGGTTTTGTCTTATTACTGAATGAATCCACATATTGAATATTTCTTTTAAATTAATACAGGAAACATTTCAGTAAATTTCTCTAGACATAAGGACCATTTAAATTGCATTTTCAGGTATATAAACAGCTTATACTTTTAAAATAAAAAAAATGTAAATTAAAATAAATCTTTTCAATATCTCGAAAAATATCACTCCATGACATGGAGTAAATATAGATGTAAGTCAATACCAACAAAATTGTCGGTTGATGTTTCAGGTGCTTACTTTTGAAAGCTCTTTATCAAATGAATGTAGATTTGCAAGTCTTTCTACTATATTCATTTCTATAACATATTTTAAAATATAGCATCTAACAGTTTTACATAGTAAATGCTGATATTTACTTTTAAGGTACCTGGGTTTGTTCTGTCATTTGTCCTTCTCCATGATTGAGATTTAACTCCAGTGTAGTACAACAAAACCTATTCGTACTCCTTAGTTACCTACTGCTGGTCTTGGATAAATGAAGGACTCAGTACACATTACTGAACCAAGGAACTCTGTATTAAGAGTTGACTTTCATTAATTAAATTCACTTTATATTCAGTTTCAAATGTTCTTAGAAATTCTAAGGAATATCAAAACAGTGAAATGATTAAGCAAGAATTTATAATTAAATTTTATGGTTCATCATTTTGAAAGTACAGCTTAATTTACTAGTTCTCATGTTTTGGGTCTGGACCCTTTTAGGGTTTGAATGACCCTTTTACAAGGTCACTTAAGACCATCATAAAACACAAATATTTACATTATGATTCATAACAGCAAAATTACACTCAAGAAGTAGTAAAGAAAATTTTATAATAGAAACCATTGCAAGATGAAGAACTCTATTAAAGGGCCACATCATTAGGAAGGTTGAGATCCAATATCTTAATCCATAGCTAAACAAACTTATCTTTCACAGTTTGACATCCTATTTCTGTTTATATTGAACATATTATCAGAATCTTTAAAATACCGTCTAGATTATGGTAAAATCAGAGTATTTGTAACAGAACCGCCATGCTGTGAAATGAAATTAAAACACAGGGTGCATTTTATTCTCTTTCATTTTCTAATTTGTTAAAGAAACCCATAATTTATAAATGTAAGAGGATTAATAGCTAATGCTATTATTAGATAAAACACCAACTCAAAAGCAACTATTTAAACAAGAGCACTAATGAAATCAAGCATTAATTCTGAACTTTTGTATTTGAAACTTGATTTCATGTCATGTCATGGTTCTGTTAAAGTTCTCAAAAGTTAAAGGTAAGTGGAGCTCTTTAAAAATAAATAGTGGCCAAGTTAGTAATTACATTTAGGTATGGAAAAAGATTTTGATTACAGAAAAAATAAATCTTCAGTCATATTTATTACACTAAATTATAATGTTTTTTGTTTTGTTTTCCACTATGTACATTCATTGTTATAAATTTAATAAATAGATACCACGTGGCTACTACTACATTTACAAGCACCATACATTAACTCAACTCACAAGTCTTAACAATAAATATATAAGTATTTTTCCTACATGTTACATTTGAAATAATTGATGTTTGTGGATGTCAGTTAAGCTGGATAATTTTATCTCTGCATGATATCAGCTAGAAAATGCACCTACTAGGTGTGTTTGTTGTCAAGCACTTGGTGCATTTTCTTGATTGATGATTAATACAGGAAGAGCCAACTCAATGTGGGTGGTATCATGCTAGAATAATAGTCCTAGGTGTTTTATGAACACAGGGTGAGAAGCCATAAGAAACAAGGCAATAAAAATCATTTCTCTGAGGCCTATGCATCAGACCCTGCCTTTACTCTTTGTTCTGATTTTCTTTGATGGTGGACTATAATGTGGAAATATAAATACAATAAACTGTTTTCTCTGTCATTTACTTTTTGGTCATGGTGTTTTACTACAATTGTAGAGACCCCAACTAAGACATTAGACAACTGCCAAAGATTACCCAGCAAAAAAATACAGAGTTAGAAGGAGCTATCAGGCAAACCTTTCTTTTTTCTTTTACATTTGCAATGGCTCTGTTCAACTGAGTGACTGTGTTTTCACTCATTGGTTTAAATAAACAAAAGGGCCCACTTTATTATTCTTACGAGCCTAGCAATTTTCACTGGAGTGAAAAAGGAAAGTGAAAAAGCCGAATAAAATCAAAGTTAAGGGGATAGGAAATCATATTTACCAATAGGTTCAGAATCCCAGGTACCTTTACGGTAGATGTCATATATGAGAGGAAGGTTGATAGCACAATGAAACTATGATGACAGGGGAGCTTGTATGCTAAGTAATGTACATCTCAATGATGTAATCTTGTAATTCAAGAAAACTCTATTGTAGTAATCAATTACTATTAGAATTGTTGATCATTCCACTTTGTTTATTTGGATAAGATCAAATATAGAAATGCTTGCTAGATCAAATTATAGGTGGATTGCGGGCCATCTTAAAAATGCTAAATGAAGCTGAAAATCAGGTGGCAATTTGAAGCATAAGCTGAACAAAGGTGTTAGAAAGGACTGCGCTTTATTGGTTTTTAACTGTCTTACTTCAGCCTTCAAAATTTAAAGTTGTCTCAATAAATGTTTGCATAATTCCCAAACCCATACATTTGCCTCTTGACAGAATTTAAAACAATTAAATTATGTTCTATGCAATGATTACAGATTGAATATACACTTGTTAAATTCAAGCATTGTGTTAAAAGATGCAGGAAACATGTTACTGTCACATGAACACCAGGCACCCATGGCATGTGTTTGAAGAACAGGAGGGAGACATAGCACCTTCACTGCTGACAGGAGAAGAGAATACATATTGTTATCTCAGAATCCATATTTCTAATGTTCTAGGATGCCCCAAACAGCATCTACAGTATTTTTTAAAAAATGTAAGATTACAGTATGAACCTGAGTTGAAATGTGATTCTAGATCGTGGAGCCTTAGAGTCAAGCATAACCCTGAAGACTTACAGTGAAACTAATATTTTCTTAAAGGGTAGGACACACAGATCTTTGGGAGTAGTAACTGAGGAAATGTAACAAGCATAGAATCAATGAAGTAGTGATCCTGAAGCTAAGGAGAGCAGTGATGTTGCACCTAACCTAAGGAGAGCAGTGATGTTGACACCTCCTAAGCTGATCATTAGCAGCAAATGAATTAGTATAAAGTTAAAGCATGTGAAGAGGCACATGTATGAAGACTTTTTATTCTTACTCAGAATTTAGATTCTATTCACAGAAGCATTTGATTCAGATAAGCAACATGATGTGGCAACATCTCTTAAGCAGGAAAAAACACAAGTTGAAGAACACAATGGACTAGGACAAAAGTCAGTGTGAAAATATACCAACAAAGATGATGTTATATATTTTCCAAATAAAGGGAACATTTCTGATATCTACTATAGCTATGATAAAACTCCATCACCACAACCAAATTGTGCACTAAAGGTTTTATTTGGCTTATAATTCCATGTCATAGTCTACCACTGAAGGAAATCAGGACAGGAACACAAGCAGGCCTGGAACATGAAAGCAGAAGCTAATGCAGAGGCCATGGAGGGGTTCTGCTTACTGTTTTGCTTTTCATGGCTTGCTCAGCTGCTGCTTTCTTATAGAACCTTGTACTATGAGCCCATGGATAAGCACAACTCACAAAGGGTTGGACCCTCCCAAATCAATCACTAAGAAAATGCTTTGCAGTTGGATCTTATGGAAAATTTTTCTCTCAGTTGAGATTTCCTTCCTTCAGATGACACTAACTTGTGTCAAACTGACAAAAAACTAACCAAGGGCATTGTCTCCCTGTGAACTTGATATACAAACACATTACTGTTAACTCATAGGCTTTCCCTTTTGTTTAGCTCCAGGAAGAAACATTCATATCAATATCAGAATATAAACATTTTAGAAACTTTTAAAGTCTCACAGTCTTTATAAATTCAGACAATTTACAATCTGGTATCTTTAAAAAGCTAAAGTGTCTTTTAAAAACTAAAATCTCTTTAAAATTTCAGTCTTCCATTTATGGGATCCTGTTTAAAAATCAAACAATAAAACAACTAAACTACTTTTTTACTTCAAGAGGGAAGAACCAAGGCACACACAAATAACCAAATCAAAGCAAAACCAAACTAGAAAAGTATAAATAAATTAACATCTAATGCTTATGATTCACTCACAAGTTTGGGTCACTTCTCCAGCTCTGCCCTCTTCAACACACACACATGTGTACTAGTCTCCAGATGACTCTACTCCATTGTGTTGTTAGTCTTGATACTGCTATCCCATTGTACTGGCATCACCACAAGGCTGGGGAATTCTTCTATACCTAGGCTGCACCAACAGGCTCTCTAGGCCTCTCTTGATGGCAGTCCTGTGCTGCTTTCCATGACCCTTTCATGCAAGCAAGCCTGGGTAATGTTTATACTGACAAGTTTGGCTGCCGTCATAAGGTATAATCTTGACCATCTTTGGAACACAGCTTCTATGTACTCTCAGGAAAAACTTCACAGGAGATTTCACCTCAGTCATGCTAGTTTCCTTTTAATCATGACTAATTTCTCAGCTTCAGCTAACCAGCATAAGTTACCTGAGTAAGACAAAGGTTTTTACTTTAGTGAGTCTGGACACTTGTTAATCATAGCTCCTTCTGTAGCTTTAGTTCCCCAAATATCACAGATTTGTCATAAAAAAGGCCTGGAAGATATTTACTTCCCTTTAAAATATCACAAACCAGGACTTCATTGCCTGGACAGCTTTAAACATCCTATTGAGTGTGAGAGCCATGTTTATGAAGGTGAAGCAAAAATCACACAGTTACATTGACTCTGGAGAGTTTTTGTAAGTGTCACAAAATTCATAAAGGGCTATCAATTCTGTTTTCAAATATCTTTGTAGTCGACAGTCTTGTCTTGGATAGTTTTCTAAGGGAGAGTACTTATATTTCCCATTTTTTTAAACAGCTTATTATGTTCCCATTCTCCGATATCAGTCAGTTCCCTTTTAACTTCAGAGACTCTAAGAATCTGCTTCATGCTTAACTTTCTGAATGCATCCACTATTCAGTACATTTCCCTTCCCTTAAACTGGCCAGGAAATGTTCATTTTTCTCAGACCTACCAAGCACCTCTGACCCTGGCAAATGTTTCACCTAGTGTTCTTCCTTATCCATGAACCCTTAACTTCTACGTTGATCCTTCCATCTTTATTTCAATATCCCTTTCTCCAGAAATAGTCATGTTTATATCAATAATAAGGTAAGTCAATAGGCTCCTTTCTTATTGCTCATTATAAATCACTATATTAATGCTTTCAGCATTGAGTAACTTGTTTCTATTAGTATTTGAACTCTTCACTAAAGCATGACAAGCCAAGCCATGTAACCTTATATTCTATTATGTACAGTGACAAGGGTAACCAAAAAATGCTGAACATATGCCACTGACTGGATAGTTTGATGAATGTTATTCAGAAAAGAGAGAGGTTGGAATCAGTACTCAAAGCAATCTTATTAAAAACCAGATCCAAACCGGGCATTGGTGGTGCAAGCCTTTAATCCCAGCACTTGGGAAGCAGAGGCAGGTGGATTTCTGAGTTTGAGGCCAGCCTGCTCTACAGAGTGAGTTCTAGGGCAGCCAGAGCTACACAGAGAAACCCTGTCTCGAAAACAAAAACAAACAAACAACAACAACAAAAAAATTGGATATATATATTATATATAATATATATAATATATATTATATATAATATTTTACAACATATAAATATATGTATTATATATATAAATATAAATTATATACATATATACATATATACATATACATATACATATACATATACATATACATATACATATACATATACATACATACATATATATATATATATATATATATATATGTAATTTATCCTAAATAGAGAAACCACAGGAGATACTATGTAGGCAGAGTCTTATCTGTGGACTGAAATTCTTTTTTTTAAAAAACATTAATTTAGCAAGCCCGCGTGGTGCAGCGCTTGGGCATCTGCCAGTAGAGGGCGGGCGCGCCTTGTCCTGTCCGAGTTCGAATCCCGTGAGTTTCTATTGTCGAGTCTCATGGGGAAAAAAAAAAAAAACCATTAATTTTCTGGTTCTATGGAAACACGATGCCCTCACATCCAGAAATTATAGTGAAGGGAGGTGAAAGAGAATTGGTGGGTTGGGGAATTCCCTCATAGATAGAAGCATGGGGGAGGGAAACAGGATAGGGGGTTTGTGGAGGAGAAACCAGGAAGGGGGATAACATTTGAAATGTAAATATATAAAATAACCAATAAAAACATTAATTTTCAAAAGGACTTGACCACTAGGACTTCATGCAATTCATAAATAGTAACAGATGTTCCATTTAAGATGAGACGACCATATTTAAGCAACACAAAGTGTTTAATAGACTTAAGAAATACCAGATGACTAACTACCTATGTGATTGGAATTGAGTACCATAATAACCTTTACTGGGGCATTTGTTCAGAATTAGTTGTATGACTCTTCCTGGGGAGACAAATGTCAGTTCATTCCACATATGGTGGAATGATAAACCAAAAGCAGTTTCAACAGCGTACAACTTGGTGATGTATTTAATACCATCACCTATTTTATAAACTGGAAAACTAGTCTGATCAAATAAAGCATTTAAGCAGCTCTATTTGCATATTTTTAATATGGTGACAGGTATAGACAATTGAAGATTTGCTTTCCAGTGCACATGTGCACAAATATGTTGTATGTATAGCACTAAGGCTGTGAACATTTGGCCAATGACTAGCTTTCCTCAAAAATGATAGCACAGGTTGGGGGAATTTTCCCGTTTTGGAAGCTGTGCAATGTGTTTATTTGCAAATCAATATAAATTCTATGGAGGGTGAAATTGAAACTTAGAAGTTAAGTCATGTATTTACAAAAGGATATTAGTATGAGTGGGTTTGTGGAACCTTGTTCTGTAGGCATCTTAAAGAAACACATATTCACAATTTTATATATTAATCAAAAATTAAACATATATATATATATATATATACATGTATATGTATATGTATATGTATATGTATATATATATATGTGTGTGTGTGTTTTAGTAAATTCTAATTTCCTGTACTGATTCTTCCAGTCATTATTTTAAGATTATTTAAAATAGTTGGTTTTTTTGATAATAAGAAATATGTGCCAATTCTCAATATTTTGGGAAATTTCTTTTTAATTTTAGATTACCATCCACATTTACTCCTGGTAATTTTAGTTTTATATGTATGATAATGCAATCATGTGCAAAGAATGCCTTTACCTGACACTGAGAAGTGTAAGGAGACATTGAGAAATACATACAGTAAAATACAGAAACTTGAAAAAATGATTCTACAGAATGGAAAGGTGTGTACAGACATTTTTATACTGGAATTTCATATATACATTAGAGTTGCATGTGCTAAATTGCACCACATTTAGAATTTAAGTAATGATCACATATGAAACAAGGAATCTTATATGGCTCCCTCTTATGAACCATAAAGGGACAGTAAACATATTTTACATGACAAATTAAAACTGTAAAAAGTTAAATAGATAAAAACAAGAATTCAGTTCTTAAAAGTTAAATTAGGCAAATAGTGATGTAAGAGAGACATGTTTCTGAGTATAATTTTCTTTTCAGAAATGCATGGCTAAAAGGGAGAAGATGAAAGCAGAATAATGACACAATTTCACAGAATCATTTAGAAACTTCAAGAAACTAGCAACACTACTATATATGTAGGTAGTTGAGATTGTTGAAATTCCATTAATAATCAATTAGACATCCAAACAGAAGCAGTTAGTTCTTTGTACTAAGCAACTTTCTTTCATCTATCCTGTTCAGTTAACAATCCACATAAAGAGATAATACTTAGGAGGGAGTGATATTCAGTGGTAAACAATAGAATGAAATATTATTCAAAAGCAAAAGAAATTTGAATGCATACTTCAGCATAGAGAGACTTGGAAAGTAAGTGAACAAACATATATAGATACTAAAGGGCAAGTAGTAAATATTGACAGCCTATTAGCCTTGTCATGATTCAAAGATGGAAGATATCGGGGAATTAGAAGTTTGAGCATAGCATATAGTGTTTATTTAGAAGGGAAGAGAAAGGTTCTAAATCTATGATAATAATCTTTATACAGTTCTATGTACATAGTGAAAAATAAATTGAAAAAGTTACATGGATGAAAAATATTATTAAATTGTATCTACTGATTCCATATTAGCAAAGCATGATCTCTGGGTATTTATTCTATGGAGAACATGAAGCCAAGAATTGTCATATGAGAAGACCGATAAGGTACAGCTTAGGGTGTATTGCTTTGTTGGTAAATTACACATTGAAATTTCATTTAATTTGAGTTCTCTTTTCAATCATTTTTCATTAAATATATTGAGATCAATTTTGTTTATACACTAAGGCCCAATTCTGTTTTGAAATCTCTTTTAAGACATTTACATTAAGTGTATTGACATCAACTTTCAGGAACCTCAATGTTATTTCTGGGGAATCTGATCATCCTAAAAATGTAAAATCCCTGGACAGAAATGCTGAAATATTTTTCAACACTCACTAACTAGGAACTCTATGCACAATCACAAAATAAACATAAATTACCCACATGCTTAAACTTTTAGTTGTCTTTTCTTTATTTTCCCTGCAAAATGAAAAAACAGTGGCACTCAATTTTTTGTTACCTACCAAAAATAAGAATCAACATATAATGATATATTTACTCTAATTAGTTTTCATTTTATGACACAGTTTTACTATGTACAAGTGGCTGGTCATAATCTTTTGCCTCAATCTCAAAATTTTAGGATTATAGGATTATACTACCTAGGGAGGAGGTCTTGTTTCATAATCCACTGAAAGGGTTTACTAACTGCTACCTAAGAATTCCCACTAGCCCCAACCCTTAATGATTTACGTGTCCAACAGTGCTTCTCTGGGGAACCAACCTTTTAATAGAGCATTCAAAAGACATTCAATATCAATCAATATCAATATCATTGGATTGTTTAAAGAACAAATAAGTATATAATGATACTAAGAAATACACAGAAGAAAACAGATTAATAATGACTACAATGATGAAGGGAAAATAATGAAAAACAAACATACAGGCAAGAAAACAAACATACATGAGACTAGAGAGATTGCTTAGCATATACTGCTTTGCTAATGGACCCAAATTTAGTTCAATCACTAACAAGAGGCAGCTCTCAGCTCTGGCCTCCACAGGCATTTACACACACACACACACACACACACACACACACTCACATACACACCACATATATACAAAAATAAATCTAAAAACACATCTCTTATTAATGTCTTTGGAATACATTATAATGAATTTCATTCATAACACACACGATAATTTTAAAAATTTAAAAGATTTTAAAAATCTATAAGATCTTTTAAAAACTGAAAATATAAAAGAAGAAAGAAAAACTTCATGAAAAGTATTGAATTAAAGTAGAAAAAAATTTAAAAGGAGTTTATAATCCAGTGAACACAACTAGAAGTATAGGGTCTGGATGAAGGAAACAGAGAACTGGAATCATCAGTGAAACAGCTCGAGAATATATTTTCTAGTTTAAAGACAAGAAGAGTTAAAATGTGTACAGGCTTGGATATTTAAGCAAATACAATTAAAATTAAAAGAAGAGAAAGCAAATCCATACCAACGATTTACTATTGCATAGATTGAAAGCATAGCAGTGGAGTCTGTATGGGAGGAAAAGTGTGAGAAGTTTGTGCGGGACAGGGGACAGCAGAACCCATCAAACAGAATAAGCACTGAATTAGAAGATAGAATATGTTATTACAATATGGCTAAATGTGAAGGGAAAATTTGAAATTGAACAAAAGAGGCTGTCATTGAAAAGCTTGTAGGACAGTCAAATCAGCATGTGCCCCAAAGAGTTTAATTTAAAAGAACCTTCCCTGCAGCTTTTGATACCTTCCAGTGACCACTGGGAGAAAGGGAGGTAAAACTTTATGAGAGGTACATGCTGCTGGCAAGGCAATGGGTGTGGTAAGTGTGGAAGGTATGGAAGAAGCATTAGCAGACAATTTCTATGGTAATAGTCAGTGCTTTCCCAGCAATGTGCAGGGCAAGCCTCTATAAAAATTATTGCATATTCACAGCTTCATGTGTCCATGTAACCACAGAGAATAATCATAACCAGGTGTCCTTTCATCATTTGTTGTAGCTTTCTTTCTTCTGTCCTACTGTGTGTTTCTCTATTATATACCAACAATTCCATGCCATGCTTTGTCACTGATAAATACTTAAGAAATCATTGTTGGAAAGGTGAATCATAAAGGCAGTACTTGGAAGACTTTTATAAGGTTATACAGCATCAGAAGGGATTTTGAGCTGTCGATATATAGTACTTTTAAGTGGAGGTTCCCATAACTGATAAGGATATTTTATTATTTGGTTGCCAGTATATGAATCAACTTGGAGGAAATAGTTGCAGGTTAGATGAAGACAAGTAAGAATTTCACTAGTCCCATAAATAAGCAAAAATGGCTTGACACCACTGTAGTGCTTTACAGGAAGTGAGCTGGTAATATGGGTAGATGGAGACCAGAGCAAGAGCACTGCTGAGTCTTCCTCAATCTTATATTTGAAAGGAAATATTTTCTCTTTTAGCTTTAAAAAAGTGGAAAGACATGGTTGAATATACTGGCATACTTTCTACGATCAGTTTTCTTAAAACTTTAGTTTGCCTTGATTAAGCAAAAATGTGTTCCAATTTTCATTGTTTGCTAATGGACTAAGTCCTCTTTTCAAATGAGCCATATTTTTCCTTGGAACAAACTGTACATTTAATTTCATAAAGTGTGGCAATTGTAATAAGGAACAGGGAAATGAAAATCACAATTGTATTTAAGCAAACCATTATTATGCTCATAAAGTAGTAGAGAAAATCAAATTTTATCTGTTTGAAATACTCATCATCATGAGTTTTGCTCAGACAAGATATAAAACTTAAACTTGTTCAGTTCTAATGATTTAAGAAAGGAGAATATAAATGTCAAAGATACAAAAATTTCTCACACAGTGTTCCCAGCACAGTAAAATAAAACAGAACTCGAAGCACAAAAAAGACCCTAGCAAAACTGAAATGTTTTGCATCTAAAAGTCTAGACATTATTATACCTTTTGATCTTGGAAGTTTTTATGTGACGTGACATTTGTTCATTTTGACAGTGAATTTTACAATAGTTAAAGAAATAATAAACCTTGAAATAGAGACTCATATAAAAACCCAAATATATTTTAAAAACATATATGAATATACTCATGTATAAATAACTATTTGGTATATTTAATTCCATAGCCTCAGGATGTGAGCAGACTCTTTCTAACATATTGATATAGCATAATATTCAATTTTATTTGCACTGTATGGATTGTCCACATTACATGGGCTATATGAAGTATGTTTCAAATGGGTATAGCGATAATATGATGGATAATATGCTGTTAACTTTACAGATCACAGATGACATTATGGACTGGAGATATTGTGCATGCATATTTGCAGCAGTTGGCTAAGGCAGCTTATCCATGTATGTTCATTCCATGTATGTTCCCTGTTTCCATCGTGTAGTTTCTGAGATTGAATGCTTTATAGTTTCACAGAGGACATACATGTTTCTGTCCTGCTGGTGGATCATTTTGTTACCATGAGTAACAAACAAGTATTCAGCCAGTTTTCTTTTTTTTATTTTTATTATAATCATATCATTTCTTCAATCTTCTTTTTCTTTCCCTGACACCATACCTCCTGTCTTCACTCTCTTGCTAGATTTAGTGTTCATCTATGTTTTATAGCAAAACGTTAGTTTTGGAAATTGAGATGAATTGTAATATATTAAATTCTTTCTATTTTTTTCAAAGATTTATTTATTTTATGTATATGAGTACACCATTGCTCTCTTCAGACACATCAGAAGAGGGTATCAGATCCCCATTTATGTGGTTGCTGGGAATTGAACTCAGGACCTCTAGAAGAGCAGTCGGTGCTCTTAACCACTGAGCCATCTCTCCAGCCCCTATTAAATTCTTTCTAATAATACATTTCGTAGGCTTGGAATAATATCCTCCAGCAAAAGTGAGAGACAGTGGTTATATAGGTAGTCTTGAATCTAACTTTTTCAGAAATTTTCTACTGATTTCACCATCAACAATTAATTTAATGTTGTCCAACTCTGTTGTGCTGCAGAATCTATAGCTACAGTAACATTTGCAGAAAGCATTTTCTGAGATAGTAATTCCATGAGAACACTGGCTGGCACATGAGAGGGAAGCAGCAAATAATGATGATGATTATGATTAGTGTTGATTATCATCCATGGGGAGTGGGCTTATTTTCTTAAATTCAACATCAGATCCCTAACAAATGGGAGCCTATAAGAAAAATACAGTACAATGATATATGGTTTCCCATGTGGAGAGTAATGAAATTGTAACTGTGGTATTTTATAACCGTTCTCTATCTCTCACAACAAATCAAAGGCACAGACAATTTAATTACATGGGCCTCATGGAAATAATAAATGATCATTAGCAAACATTGCCAGTGATTATCATGGGCTTCACACAGATTGTTGGAAATAAACTTCAATATTTTGGTTGGGGTTTACAGGCATGAGCATAAGGCCACATTCAGCAGGTGGGGCTCCTGGGAATCTGTAGAGTGTCCATGTGGACCAACCATAGCCCTTGGTATAGCTCAGACTGCTCATGTTAGAAAACAAGCCTAGTATTATTAAATCTCAGTAAATTATCTATCAGGTCACAGTTACTGTGGAGATTCCTATATTAATTAAGGTTTTACATTAGAAGAAGAAGTATGTAATCTAACGGGTGTTCGCTCCATTCTCAATAAAACACTGATGAAAGTGTGCAGTGTGATTTTATGGCTGAAGCTGCTTTCTGCCAACAAGTGTAATTGAAATAAAAATAGGAAAAATTATTTAAGTAAAAGCGTATGAATATTTAATTTTTCTAATACAATAAAATTGAATACACATAAATATTTTAGAAAGAAATCATAAATGTTTCAGCTTTAGTTAATTAAAAAACTATTCGTTTAACTATTAGTTAAATACCATTAACACAAAAATGTGTCAGAGCTCAGATGTTAGGAGACTAGAGAAATAACCTTTCTTCTCCCAAGTTGTTCTGGCTTGTGCATGATGAAGCTAATGCTCATTTCTCATCCAGAGAATACTGCCAGCTCAAACAGCAGAGGAAAGAGCAGCAGCTTCCGACTTCTTCAAAGGAACTGCAGTCTAAAGCAAAACTACCTTGGGTTATTAGTGAAAGATTTCAAATTTACATAAAAAGGTAATGTGAAGCATTACCTTTTTATGTAAATTTGGTGGACATAGGTGAGTAGCTATACCTATAGATATATGTGGGGGCAAGAGAGGGGGGAGGTTCAGCACACATACTACAGAAGATTTGTCTTTCCACATTCAGGGTATCTTCATGTTTAACCACTGAGGTGGTCTAATCATATATCTTGTATTGTTTTGGTCATACAGAATTCTGCACACTGCACACAGTTAGATATACCTCAATAAAATTGTAGCTCTTATTCCATATATAGAATTCTATAATGTTCTAAAATATTGTCAAGCATTTGATTTTTTAAAAAGAATTCATATTTAAAGTTCTTTAGAAAATTAATAATAAAATCTAAAATTAAAGTAATTAGCATTAAATATTTCTTTAAATTCTTAGTAAATAGCTAATATAACATATAAATAATTTGCAAGTATTACTTTATGCCAATATTTTCCCAAGTAAAAAAACTCAAGATAGTGACCAACATAAAATAAAGTAGGAATTAGTTATTTAGGACATATCATTTTGAAATTACTCATTCATTATCAATACACCAGTGACAGTAAAAATTAAGTACATGATTTCTTAATTCAGATTCACTAGTGTTGGCAAAATACTTTTGCCTTGCCAGCTATGTAATCTTATTTTTTCTCTGCCTTATGCCACCCAATTGCTCATGTTGTGTGAAGAATAAATGAAGTAAATGACTACAGTATGTAATAATATAATATTTTTACCTACTTATTTTTATATTTTTACCTAGTTTTTAGTATTTTTTTGTGTACTTGATATATTCCAGATATCATGATTAATATTGCATTGTCATCAGTTTACGTATGGACACCAAAAGATAAAATCATCATTATGGGATCACGTAACTTGACCTGTAATCTCTCGTAAGTACTAATAGTGAAGTTGAATTGACATTTTCATCTACTTGTTTCAAAACTGACATTCATTTTTGTTACACTCAGTTTACTCAAATGGCAGTATATATAACTGACAAAGAAATCCTTGGCTGGAAAGTAGAGAAGTCCTCTGGCAGGAGAATAGGCAGTGGCTCATTAGTTGAAGACCTCTCTATGGTTTTCCATGGAAGACCCCAAAGACACGAGATTCCTTGTGTCTTATAGCTCTATAAATACTATATTATATCTTTACCTATTAATTACGTAAACGTGTTTGGAAGAAAATAATATTAGACAGTTTAAGAGAAGGTGAAATATAGTATAATTGCATGATGATTTTTCCTTTACAGTTTGAAGAATGGAACGCTTAAATTTTGTAGCTATTATATTTTAAGATAGTCACATGCCAATATCTAGGCTTATTTGAAGTAGCCTTATCCATATTGTGACAATAATATTTATATTTTATTGCACTCATCACAGTGTTTTTCTGCCTCAGGTTACTGTCTCTGTCTATACTGGATGATTATTGGTTTTTGTTTGTTGGTTTGCTTTTGCACCAGCAGTCATAAACAAGTGTAAAAGTTAATTTTCTATTCTCTCAGACATGTAAAATAAAAAAATTATATGTAAAAGTCAAATATTTATTTAAAACTAAAGTTACACAGCTTTATATAAGTTTTAGAAAATATCCGCATGAATTCTTTGTGCTAATAGAACAATAGGTAGGCTGTTTTGTTTTTTGTTTTGTTTTTTAAATAAAAGACATAGTTTACAAATACTTAGTAAGGTCTTTTGAAATTTTCTACTACATAAGAGGACCTATACACATGTCCCTCATCCTCATTCAGAAGATAAAAGCTCTGTGAAACATGATTTGCCACTAATTTACTATGTATTTTTAAAAGTATTTACAAATGTTACTTTCTATCAACTTGACATAAATTAATGTCAGCTGAGGAGAAGAAATCTCATCTGAAGATTCCTTCCATCATACTAACCACAGACTAATATGTCTGTGGCATAATTTTTAATAATTCACTGATGTGGGAATGCCTCACCCACTATAGTCAGTACCATTCCTAAGTAAGAGAGTCTGGGTAGGGAGAGGCTGAATAAGCCAGAGGGAGCAATCAGAGGAATCTGTGTTATTCAGTGTTGTATTAGTACCTGACTATGTTCCTTCTTGATTTTCTGTTCTGGCTTTCCTCAATGATAGATTGAAAACTTTAGGCCAAATGAACCCATGCTCCTTATACTGATTTTAACCACAGTATTTATCACAGCAAAATGAAAGCAACTAGGGCACAAATTGCATGGAGAAAAGTTGGAATTTGGCACATCAAGAGGCTATGAGGAGTTACTGGGAAATATGCAATCTCAGTAGCAGTAGAGACTCCAAAACCCTAAAGGCACTGGGACTTTGACTTGTATGCCCAAAAGAGCAACAGATATGGAGTGAGTATATTTGGCTTGATCATAGGAGACAAGGGGTGTGTGCTACATAGCTCAGAAGCTGAGAAGATTGGGAGTGATCTCCACATAAGGGACATTGAGCCATTTATATTCCTTTGTTTGCCTTTTGCTTTGATTTGATTTTAATTTTTGTCCCAGGTTTTCCATCTTGAAATTATAAAATATGTAACTTATTTTTGTGAGCTGGTGGGCTGTGAGAGGCAGTGGGGTACCTAGTTGAGTCTGCTTTGAACCCCAGTGACTCTAATGGGATGGTAGGAGTTTGGCCTTGCTCCTGGGCTCTGGTTCTTTTCATTTAGCTTCAGCCATTCACAGCCCCTCCCAAAGAAATGTTTGTAGCCTTTGGTCACATAGTATAGGTAGCAGGAATGACTACAGGCCACAGAGCCTCAAGAGATCTTTATATTAATGAGATACCTAAAGGCCAGAGGGCATAACCAATTAAGCATTCTTTCTCAGACCCTCCTCCTTGAAAAAGATATTTAACCTCAGGCCCACCCTGAGAACATGGGCTACAGCTTCATCCACTTTTCACTATGATAATAAGCCTTTTAAAACCATGGACTTCCTCGTGTCTTTGGGGTCTGCCATGGAAAACCATAGAGAGGTCTTCAACTAATGAGCCACTGCCTATTCTCCTGCCAAAGGACTTCTCTACTTTCCAGCCATGGAGGCCTGCCAACTCAAGCAAGCCAGCTGAGCCAGCCATGACCCAGCCAAGCAAGTCGCCATGACCAAGAGTCTATACCCTGTGGGGCACTGCCAAACTTCTCTCCCTTGTCCTTCTTGGCTGCAAGCCAGTCCAGCTGAAGACCCCCGCTGAGGGGAGACCCTCACTCAAGTCTTGGGATTTCACGACCACCCAGAAACTCTCAAGATATTGTGGATGCAAACAGCTGAGGCTTTGTTAGGGATAGTCAGCTAGCTGAGGGCCAATTCGTTTGCCCGCGCAGGAGCTGAATTGACAAAATTAGCCAGTCTGAGGAGAGCTTTTAAAGCAAACTAGAGGTGGGGAAGGGGCGAGGGGGTTACCAAGGAAACATAATCACAAGTCAGGATCATGTGGCATACACTCTGTACTTTTATTCTTCTCAAGAATGTGGTCCTGCCGTCCTGGTGGTCCTGCCCTTTCAATTCTCAACTAACAATTTCTGGGTAGCCTCGACCTTATCATTGTGGTCATCAGTTCCCTAGTTCCGCCTAGATGACTTGTATTCTCTTGTGGTTTAGCAGGTTCTTGAATCTGGCTGGCTCACACTCTCGATTTGTTTCAGAGAAAAATTTCCATGCCCTTTAAAGAAAAAAATCTAAAGAAAAGCCCATATAGATTTTATTATCTATATTTATAATTTTTCATTCTTCACAGTCAGTGTTCCCCACCCCCCAGTCCTTCTCTGGTCTCTCAGTGGCATCTAGGAGCCCAAGGGCTGAGACCACTGGTTTCCATGTCAGATCAGCTGCCTCAGCCTGGAGACCCCTGCCCGAAGAGCTCTGCTCCCATGGGACCTCAGACTGAAATCTCCGTACGCCCGGAGCGAAGTTCTGTGATTTCTCACAGCCCAAGGTCCACCTTCCCGTGCTTCTGCCCCTTGAGCAGCCTGGGGGACAGACATACGGAACTACAATGCAGCCCAACCGAACTCACACCCACACACATGAGCTACAGCCCCACATATTTTGAATTTTACAGGAGGCCATACTTATGAGATGTTGGATTTTGAAGAACGTAGACTTAAAAAACACTGAAATTTTTAAATATTGGGGAAATTTAGGTATTTGGATTATATATTAAATTGTGATATTTATGTGTGAGCTTGAACATAAGGAAGAAAGGAGTGATTATGCATGACATGTTTGTGGGTCAAGTTAACAAGAGGTCAGTTGTGGTTGTTAATTTCTATCAATCGGTTATAAATTAGAGTCACCTGGGAAGAAGACATTTCAGTTGAGGAATTTCCTCCAACAGATTGGTGTGTGAGGAAGTCTATGAGCAACTATGTGAAGAATTTTCTTAATGGTTAATTGATGCCCAGTCATCACTGTACAGTGACATTGCTGGGCAGGTGGATCTGAGCAGTACAAAATATAATCGAGCAAGCCAGAGGAAGTGAGCTAGTAACCAGCATTCCTCAGAGGCCTCTCCTTGGATTCCTGTCATGACTTTTCTCAGGGTTAGGAAGTAGACTATAACTCAAATGAACCTTTTGCTCTCTTAGTTCCTTTTGGTCTAGGTGTATTATAAAGCAACAGGAAATTGTTAAGACATTTTAGTGAAATACTATATATAGTATGTTAATACAGTGTCATTGAACCAATACCTAGAATTATCAAATTGTAAAGACAAAAATATATGTTACTCCCAATATTGGGGATTCCTATCCTTGACATTTTGGACTTAACATTTTGGAGGTATAGGGATGTAACATTTTATGGTAAAAAAAACATGGCAGAAACTATATCAAATGGCCAAAATCTTGGAAAAAATGTTTAAAGAAAGGATCCATAAGCTATCTGAAAGCTGAGCCTCAGTGGCTTCATCCTTCAAACAGGCCTCGCCTCTGTCATATTCTAAGGCACAGGTTCGGTAAATAAGACTTTAACATATCAATAACTGAACTTTAGCAAACATATTTTTAAGTAAGAATAATAGATGAGTTTAACTGAGAATGGTAGTGAAAATCTATAATATCAAAATTCAGGAGATACTCTAAGACTAGTATTATATTTTCTGGTAAACATGTATGCTTCAAATTGTGACGATTTTCATATTTTGGAATATTTGCATAGGCTTTACTGGTTGAATAGTCCTGGTCAGTACATGGGGAAATACGAAATGATCAACCATCCAAAGCATGTGTATTACCAAAGGAGTTTATAGGGATAAACACAGAAGAGAGGAGGATAATGTATCAGTAAGAATAACTGAAAACGTCATAAGCAGTTGCAATTTTAATAATCTAAAACAAACCTGTAATAAAAGTAAATATGTGTATGAGTATACATATAAAATTTAAGTGAAATTTTCATATCTGGGATGAAAACGTTCCCTCCAAGGGCCAAAATCATTTAACAGAGCCCTAATACCTGGAGTGATAAAGTTTTCTTTTGAGTTAATGATCAGGAATATTTCCAAAATATTACAAGCATCTACAAAATATTACAAACAAATACTATTTGCTTCTGTTGACCTTCAAAGATGTAACATGTCACTATTGCTGAGGACACCATGGACTTCAGAGAATTCAGATGTTCCTGAGCTTGAGTTGAGCTGAATGTCTCTCTAAAGAGTCTTTCATATCTGAAAGTATCACATAGGCTTCCAAAAGAGGCATGTCATATCTAGTTATGATTCCTATGTAGTACCTCAAGAACCAGCAAGGCACAATAACCCTAAGAGTACAGTAGTGGTATGACCTCACCTTATTATTAACAGTAGATCTGTAATTGGATATAAGACCTCAATAACAGTGAACTCAAGCTGGTTATAGAAAACCTAAACAAGGATTCAGTGCTGCTAATGTCACTGATTTTGAAGTCACTTCTTATAGAAGTCACTGCAACCACTGGCATTATACCTAATCTCATTCCACATATTTGTCTTTGTAACCTGAAATAAGTATTACCCCTCATTCTTCATCAAAGAAACTTCTTTTAACAAATGGAGATCATCATAGAAATCCACAAACAAAAAAAAAATGAAAGAAGAAGGAGCCCAGTCTCATTATATACATCTAAAAATCAACTCCACACTGAAGGCTCAAGCAACACTTCAGTGGAAGGTATAGAAACACAGTAAGAGCCAGAGAATTGAAGCCGCAACCACAGAGTCTGCATGGGTTTACACTAAGCCCTCTTCATGCAAGCTGTGATTGTTAAGCTTGTGTTTTTTTGTTGAACTCCTAACTGGAGCAGTCTCTGGATTTTTATCTTGTCCTGGGACACTTTTTTCCCACTGGTTTGCCTTATTCAACATTGATACAAGGGTTTGTGTATTGTCTTATTGTATCTTGTTGTGCCATGTAGGGTCTGTCTGATAACCCCAGGAGGCCTGCTCTTTTCAGAAGGGAAATGGAAAAGCAATGGATCTGGGAGAAAGGAGGAGATGGGGGTGGTCTGAGAGGAAGGGATGGAGTGGAGGCTGCAGTTGTGTTTTATTGTACAAAAGAAGAATAAATAAAAAAATAAAATCAAAGAACCAGGAAGTTTTCTGTGAGATTATATCTCTGAATTATGTCAGACACTACAAGTCTCACTAACATGACTGCCCAGACACAAAGAACAAGGACAACCATAGATATATCTTGTTTTGCATTACACATTTTATATTTTGAGTGTATGCTGATAAAGTTCAAGAAGACTTTTCACATCAGAAAGTTGTAGATATACATTCTTGAAAGTTGGTTTACTGGTAATAGTAGTAGCAGTGTTAAAGTAGAATTTAAAATCAAAACTCTATTGAACCTTGATTATATTTTTTTACCAGCACTAAATTCTGAACATTTGACTTGAAATCTATGAATCCTAACTTCCTCCAATGTTAGCTTGTTGTGTGAGTTTAGTAGGATGTGTAATGTTTTATAAGCTGTGAAGTTTATATATGTGGAAGATCTAAGCATCACATCCTATAGTGTTCAAGAGTAGCAATCTAAAGATAGGGAAGAGAAGAATTGCCTTTGAACATAAAGTACACAGGATATGTTTAGGAATCAGCAAGTTCTATGTATAAATATGATTGCAATTACAGTCTGTGGTATACAGGATAAAGATCAATTATAGGAGATTTAAATTCTCACTTGGGAACAAACTGAAACAATTTCCTTTAAAACTCACTCAATATGCATATTTTATTATTCAGAATTACAGAGGACTAGGAATGCACTCAGTAATAAAGTGCTTGCCCAACATACCCCAGATTCTGTGTCTAATGCCAGAACCAAAATTTGACAAGGAAGACTTATGAAGTGGTTCTGAGATATGATTAACATATGCCTTTAACATATCATATGGAGCATATGAAGAACTGACATATATATATATATATATATATATATATATATATATATATATATATATCCTGTTGCCTGAACAAAACTAAGAAAAAAAGAAAACAAAGTCAGGAATATGTATTATATATTTTTGATTTTCATAATAATTGAGAGAACTATTTAGAAATTTAAGTGGTGGGAAAATTTCTATGAATTTAGACTAAATTAATCTTATTTTCTTTAACCCACGAATTGCTCAGCTATAAGGACTATATATAATTCTCAAATGAAAGAGGGATCTCTAGACTACTTTTTTTTTCCTGAAGGATGAGAGAGAAGGAGAAAAACAAAAAATATATTTTTTTTGAGTACCTCTATGTTCACCTGAAAAACTACTGACCAGGAAGAGGACCATGGCTACTGAAAATATAGGTTCTGAGGCCCACTTATAGCAATTCTAGACCATTATATAACCTATCTTAAAGTGCCCAAGTCAAGAGAAAGTTGGTCCAGGTACCACAAGGAATGTGTTACAGACTGAGAATTCAATGCCCTAATTCATTGTAGAGGACAAAAAATGTAGAAATAACACAGCGTAGGCTGTAGGCATTGCTAAATATGTGAGGAGATGTTGGTGTGACATCTCCCAAATCATAGTATTTCTCAAAGTTCTTCCCCTCTCCAGTTTCGTGAAAAGATAGGAAAAGATTTGAATAATTTTCATCCATTCTCATCTCTCTATGCCTCAGAAAACAGAGTTCAAAATCCCTTTCAGGATACAGAGACTTAAAGTGCCAAATATTGTGCTAAAGTAAATGCTATTAAGATGAATTCACTTAGCAAAGACTCATTGTGGGTAACAAACTAACATCACTATTTCAATGCCTAAACATAGCCTCAGTAGTATACACCTGTCACCCCAGTATTTGACACACTGTGGCCAGAGTATCAGGAGTTCAAAGCTTTTTGCCATCATAGGATGCATAATAAGATCCTACCTTAACATCATAACCCCTGAACAAATATAAATAACAAGTAATAATCACAAAAGTATGTTGATGTCACTAAGATATTATGTAATCTACTCAATTGCAACTAGATATTATGCAAACCTTTCTTCTAAGAGGCTTGAATCATGGTGTTCACTCTCACATTTTTATTCTTAACTGAAGGCAAAGTGGTATTTTTTCAACTGTCTCACAATTTCATTATATCGCATTCTATTTTGTAAAGACTTTCAGAAAGTTGTTCCTCAACACTGTTCTAAATGGTGGGTTATCAAAATTACCACTAATGATTTATTCCATTGATTGAAGTGCTTAAAGGACTCAGCAGTAAAATGATGAGCATTTTGGGGATATAATCTGTGCGATAATTGAAGTCTTTAGAAAAACTGTCAGTAACAATTCTAGCTGTATTTTATTGCAAGAAGAAATGCCTCTTGATAGTCTAGCTCTAAAGCGATGTTATCTGTAATCTGATTTTTCTCATCTTTGTTAAAGTCGAAATAAAATTATATTGTTAGAAGAATAGAGAATAGAAACATAAAAGCTTGGAGTTTTGAGAATGCATGATGCTATCAAATAATAAAAAATAAGACTCTAAAATTCTAAACTTTGTGGATCTGACGGATTGTTGACATGAGGTCTCACTGATGAGCGCTTTAGCTAGTATGTAGTATGTTCATATGCGTGAGTGAGTGTGAGTGTGTGTGTGTGTGTGTGTGTGTGTGTGTGTGTGTGTGTTTGTGAAAGAAAAATTATTTCTCTGAGGTTTAATGCATAGGTAGTAAATGAATAAGTTCAACTATCATCTAATACTTCATACTTTAGTATACACATGTTAAAACTTTCCTTATGGTCAGAATTAGAAAATAATCATTATTGTTAAAGATTGGCTGACCAAAATACTGTTCAGTCCTAATATGACTCAGAGCAAATGAGAGATGCATAGAGTTTCTGTGTCTAATGTATAAGATTCCATTTTATAATTTGTGTTGTTGCTAAACTTTCAGTGGTACTATTACTGATGGCAGTGACCTAGTTCAATAACCATGACCCATATGTCTTACTATGCTTTCTGTAATAGATTATAAATACATAAACTCAGTTTATTTCAAAATGGAAAGCTTATGGAATGATTAGCACTCCTCACCCATTTCCAGAAATATCTATGTAGCAGAGCACACAGGAGCATGAATAATTATTTCACTATCATTCCAAATACTGTCCAATATTAAATAATAAATCAGTAAAGTCTTTTAAATACAGATATTGTACCTACTCAGGTTCCCTGCTCATATCATTAAGTGGTGGCAATGAATTCTGCAATGTGTAACTTCATGAAATTCAACATTGCTCTCTAGCATGAAAGACAAAGTTTTGTATATTTTGTTTCCTTGAAATGAAAATAATCAGGACCCCAAACTGAAATAGATATATCTGCATTGTGCATATCCAGTTCACGAATGTGTAGCATGTGTACTCTCAGGTTTTTCAATGAATTATACCTTATAGTTTTTGAACTCAGTAGCACTTAACTATTTACTTTACTTTCATCTCCATGAAAACATGATGTACGAAAATCATTACTTTACATAGAAGGAGCCTCACAGATGGAGTGATTAAAACAGTCATTAATGGTGTGATCTTAGAAACCCAACTGAGGATGCTGCAGGCTGCCCCTCACACAGCTCAGAGGTACGTGCTCTGCTATCTTAACTTGACAGTCTCCTGTTGCTCATTCACCTGATCCCAATCATTTTTTTATTTCTCATCTTGATTTATCATATTCTCCACTGCCTCCACACCATCGTGTAACAGAAGCAATATTTAAATTTTGAGATAAATTTCCCAGAGATTGTAAAGGAAATGGAACTATAGAAATATAATGTTTCCAGGTACATTGTAGATAATGAGTACCACATAAGAGAGAGCTAAGGACTTCCTTTCTTGGAAGATGTTCTCTGTTGTTCTTCCTTTGTAGCAGACATTTAATATATTGAACTCATGTCACTGAGCAGTCCTTGTCTCTTCCTGTGAAGCCAGAGTGATGTCAGACATCTTAGTGATGCTGAAGCGAAGCTTTGAACCTGGCATGATGCCACCATATTGGTTGATGAGAAATCATGACAAATACTGATGACAAGAAGCAATCAGTATGTCTCTGTTTTATAAGACAGCAATTCTCACATTCAGAGAGGCATCTATATTCTTTCTTAAAGTAGCTATCTTTAAAAGATCAAGTTTTAATTAGGATTGGGCTTTATGCCTTTAAATCTGATTAGCCAGTCTATCATGCTTTCAACAACTTATGTTAGTTCTCATTTGTAAATTTTGTTCTCAGATAAAGCTGTTTAGGTAAAGTTTTAAATAATAGTATGACTGTTTTTCCTTAAAAGAAATCAGTTAAATAAAAACTCAAAATTTGTGAAACTAATTGCTATGCATAAATTAAAGATTCAGTCCTTAAGAACAATAAATTATTACAGAACATGATTTAAATATTTAAATATATGAGTAAGGAGAATATTTACGAGATGAGACTTAAAAGCTGCATAGAATTAAAAAGTGGGATGATGAAAACTAGGCCTGAGGGTTTTCAAGCTGGTTAGTGGCAACACTGATGGGAAGCTAGTTACAGACAATATGCATGGCATCTTATCCATTGCAATCACAGGACCTGGCTTTGCTTCCTGAGACTTTGTGTAATTATCTGCCACCCAGAATCCTTTGAATTCCACAAATCCTTTTCCTGCACACCAATGTTGATATAGTTACAATAATGTTTAGCTCAGAATTGAAAGAATTACATGTTTGGGTATGTGTCAGAATAACTTGCTTCAATTTCATCTTGACATGCTTAAATTCTACAAAACATCTTCTTTTGGGAGTATTTTCTTGCTATGCAATTGGAGTGTAATAATGAACTTGCATTTAAATGTAAATTTTAACATTTTGTCATATAAACACTTAGGAAACTAATTCTAAAATTGAAGATAATGAACAAATTTAACAACTGCAAATGATTGTCCTGTTCAAACACACTTGAGAATGTTGGCTCAATAAAGAAAAGAAAAGATGACATATAACTATTCAGGACTGGTATCTATGGATCACAGTTATAAATTGCAGATGAATGTTCCATGTCACAAGAAATCAATACTGTGAAAGGAATCTGCAGTTTAAGTTTACTACAACATTTATGATAACTCAAATACAGAAACAATTTAAGCTTCCAATGATGAACACATGCATGTTAAATAAATATACTAAATATATTTATATATTAAATATATATATATCATACATATGTATATGATTAGCCTGAAGAAGTAAAGAATACTTTCACTTGAAACCGCATGGAAAAACTTACAGGAGTGTGGCAGATTTGAAATTTAGAATAAAATATCACGGACAAACACAAAAACAAAAGAAAATCATTCTCTTTCCTACATTTGCAAAGAAATTTGTAAGTAACTTGAGCAAAGATTGGGAAGAGAAAGGAGGATCTCTCAGTCAATGTAGTACACTTCAAATATATAGACTGAATTAATGTTTTAGACGTTTGATAAAGAGCAAAACATTATTTTAATGATACCTTATTGAAGATGTAAATTTTGCTAATAGTATATTTTAAACATTCTCACCACCAAAGAGATAAAATTGTAAGTTGTTAAAAGATAGGTATTCATTATTTTCCCATTTGGTTGTTAACAATGACATGTCACTCTAAAAGTAGCTTTAGCAAAGTAGAAATAGATGTGCTAATTAGATAAATTAGTTTTTTATGTAAAATGTATCAAAATGCTATACTCTGCAGCATTTATATACAATTTCATTAAGAGAAATTTTAATTTTCCAAGAATTGGTGTCGTTAAATGTACAGTAAAAAAGGACTGATAATAAGAAGAATGGAAGGATATAAAGGAGCCAAAAGATTTTAATACTGAATTTATATTCTAAATACAATAGATTTATTTTATCATTGATATCTTACACACTGTCCATAATTTACATATTTAGAGAAGCAAAGCCAACTTATTTAATAATTTGCTTCCTGTGTTTAAAAAGTCCTTTTATAGAGTAGTATCTTGTTATTGAAAATTAGTTTTAGCAGATAGAAAACAATAGATTTGCCATTTTATGAAATATGTGATTGTTGTATAGTGCTTGATTCATCTACACCATTTTGCATTTGCAAAGCTATGAAGTAGTATTGATTGACCTTCTGGATCTCAGTTCAAATTTGTAAAACATGTTATAATTTGGAGGTTTACAACTGATAAAAACTGAAACTGTTTATTATCATCTTAGTACATTAACTCTTGCTTTACTCCAACATTTTCAACATTTTTAGGACACTTAGAGGTATTGATTTCATCACAGTTCTACCATGGAGAACACAGATGTTGCATTATGTGAATAACATCTGCTGAAACAGATGTTGTCACCATTTTAAGTTCAAGCCATTGCCAAGAAGCACTTTTCCCTATCGCTTTATTTGTTCATTTTGGGAGAATGATCTGGGAGCAAGTGCCAGTGCTAGATGTGATGATTACAGTAGAGAGTGATTTGGTGGGCCTCAAGTGGGCCTTCATGTCATTGCAAACTGAATTGTCTGACTTGCTGCCAGAGCACATTGGAGTGTACTTTATAGGTACACTAGAAGGCTCTGTAACAGTGGTGTTGAAATGTGATCAGTGAAGGTGATTGTAAACTCTGCACTGGAACCTGCTTAAAACCCGTCATTTCACTAGAATGGCAAGTCTGCAATGCTCAGGATGCAAGCAACACTTCAGGTTTGACACAAACAGAGGAAATATACAATTCGTGCAGGAGACTCAATAATGTTGGCAAGAAAAGCAAACAATCACATCTTCTAGATGTCTGTATCATTCCTGTCATGGTTCATTTTGTCAACCTTAGACAAACCTACACATGACTTGGTAGAGGAAACCTCAACGGAGGATTATCTTCATCAGATTGACATGTGGGTATGTCTAGAGGGACATTTTCTTGAATTCTGATTGATTTAGGGAAATCCAGGCCTTTTAGGTAGGGCTATATTTAGGCAGTGGTTCTGTGGTATATACAGAAAGCTAAGCAAGCATGAGGAAGCAAGTCACTTTATTACATCCTTCCTTAGTTTCTGCTTCAGTATAAATCCTAGTTGATTTTCTGTTTTGACTTCCCTCAGTGATGGGCTACAATAATAATACTAAAATACGATTATTTCTCCTCAAGTTTCTTTTGGCTATGGTATTTATCACAGTAACAAAGAAGCATATTAGTGTTGCCACACCTTCAAATTTATGTTTAAATCTAATTCTTGCTAGTAAAATTTAAAAGTTAAGCATCATAGTCACTTTGTTTGCATATAAAGATTAAACAAATATTATAATATTAACCATAATATTTACCAATTATTCTCCATGAGAATGAGAACAGAAATAAAATTATTTCTTTTGTAGTTTGCCTCACAAATATAACTTGAATTAGAAATGAACAGTAATTTGAAGGAATTTCTTTAGGCTTTTATGACCTATCCATCAAGAAAAATAGAAGCTGAGTCTAGATGGTAAGTTAATAAATTCAAATCTTTAAATTAAACTAAAGGAGCAGAATATCAAAAAGTTCTAGGTAAAAACACTTAAGTACCTGCTTGTCGATTAGTTGTAAAATTATCCATTTAAAAATTCATTTTAATGCACTATGGGTTAAATATCTTCTTTTGTAAGGTAAACACAATACTTTCATACTCCTTGTACTGCCTGGTTTTGTGTGTCAACTTGACACAAGCTGGAGTCATTACAGAGAAAGTAGCTTCAGTTGAAGAAATGCCTTTGTTAGATCTAGCTGTAAAGCATTTCCTCAATTAGAAATCAAGTAGGAGTGCCCCTTTTGGTTGGTACCATCTCTTGGCTGGTAGTCTTGGGTTCTATAAGAAAGCAAGCTGAGCAAACCAGGGGAAGCAAGCCAGTAAGTAGCATCCTTCCATGGACTCTGCATCACCTCCTGCTTTCTGACCTGCTTGAGTTCTGGTCCTAACTTCCTTTGCTGATGAATAGCAGTGGCGAAGTATAAGCTGAATAAATCCTTTCTGCCCCAGCTTGCTTCTTGGTTATAATGTTTGTGCAGGAATAGAAACCCTGACTAAGACACTGCTCATGCTTAGTTTGTAATGTTTCTCAGGAGCACATATTTGCTCTAAAGACATGTTATAAACTACTAGTAATAAGAGTGTTACCAAGATGCTGTAAAAGGAAACTCAAATTCACTTATGCAGTTTTGATTTCATAAAATGTAACTTGGATGGGTTTTAGCCTTGAAGTTTAAGATTTAGAATGTGATATAAATATGGATGGAAATTGTAAAGATGCCAACTTTTACTTTAAAATAAATAAGATGTTCTTGAGCAATGTTGCATTCTAATCCTGTGGGTCACAACCTCTTTGACAAACCTTTGTTTCCAAAAATATTTACTGTAAGATTCATAAGAATAGCATGATTATAATTATGAAGTTGCAATGAAAGTAATTTTATAGTTGGTGGTTCCAACCTCCATGAGAAAGTGTATTAAAGCATTAACAGGTTTTAGAACCACTGTTCTAGAGAGAAGTACCTAAGGCATTAGAATCACCAATGGCCTTTCTCATGATTTTCAAAAATAGAGTCTGCTTTGTTATGATCTGTTCTTCCTGGACATGGCTCACAGTCCATACTCTTAGTGATGATGTTTCCTTGTTTTCTTTTGCTTCTCTTTCTACATATTTAAGTCATTGATTTTCTTTTACTATAGATACTGACTGGCTTTTTTGTGTCAACTTGACACAAGCTAGAGTTATCACAGAGAAAGGAGCCTCAGTTGAGGAAATGCTTTCATGAGACCCAGTTGTAAGGCATTTCTCAACTAGTGATCAAGGGGTAGGACCCAGACCATTGTAGGTGGTGCTATCCCTGGGTTGGTGGTCCTAGGTTCTATGAAAAAGCAAGCTGAG
This sequence comes from Rhabdomys pumilio, assembly GCA_030674055.1. NCBI lineage: Eukaryota > Metazoa > Chordata > Mammalia > Rodentia > Muridae > Rhabdomys > Rhabdomys pumilio. Next base: position 72,124,066 of record JANHMN010000012.1, on the reverse strand, counting down.
CAAGACAGGGGAAGTAAGCCAATAAGTAACATCTTCACATGACATCATCTTCTGCTTTCTGACTTGCTTGAGTTCCAGTCCAGACTTCCTTTGGTGATGAACAGTATTGTGGAAGAGTAAGCTGAATAAACCCTTTCCTCCCCAACTCGCTTCTTGATTGTGATGTTTTATGCAGGAATAGAAACCCTGAATAAGTCAAATTGGTATCAGGAGTGGGATATTCCTGTGACAACCTGAGCATGTTTTGGGGACAACTGTGGAAGGACTTGGAACTTTAAACTAAAAGAGCCATAGGGATGCTAAGAGTTCTGCGGGATGTTTTGTAGGAGCTTGGATGATAACGTTGAGAACAGTGCAGAAGATGAAGGCCTAACTTGTGAAACTTCAGATTTAAGATTAAATACTCTTATCAGGACTGATGTTATTATTTGGTTGTTAATATTCTATGTTTTGGTTAGCTGGGGCTGAAGAATTAGCTGTGATTAACAAGATATAATAACTACTACAGGAAAACCTTTTTGTTACTGGGACTATTGATTCTGGTTAGCTGGAGCTAACCAGAAATTAGTGATGATTAAGAAGAGATCAGCATCAATGAAGCAAAATCTTCTGACAATTGTTTTCTGAGAGAACAAAGGATTGTATCTCAGAAATAGCCAAGGTCATACCTCATAATGAGGCTGGACTTGGTAATGTGTAGGAGCCACCCAGGTGGTACTGATTTTGAAGGCATGAAGGAGTCATGAAGAGCAGCTGAGGATCAGTACTGTGAGAGGCCATAGAAGGTCATTGGTGAAGGTGCAGCCTAAGTTGAAATTGATAGCCCAGGACTAAAGGAGTTATGCAAAGGAGTTGAGGCTTGGCACCATGAAAAGAGCCTATGAGAGGCGATTGGTGAAGCCTAGTTGCAGCAGAAGACAATTGTGTGTTGAGATACCAGTACTGTGAGATGACAACCAAGAATAGAAGTAGCAGTGGAGTACAGACAGCTGCATCCTAGAAGACAAGGTGTGAGCTACAAAGGGCTTGAAAAGTGACCCAAGATTTTGTAGAAGCCCAGAAGATCATGAGTGATCCCAGACATTGGATGGTTAGAGTTTGATTTTGCTTTTGATTGTGACTGTCCTCTGATAATTTTTCCTCTTGAAGGAAGAAAGTATTTTAGTGGAGTCCACAGTTAAGAAAGTTTGAATTGAAAATAGGACTTTGGATATTAAAAGAGATTGGATATTTTAAAAGGATTGAAGTTTTAATATTTAAGAATTTGTAAAGACTGTAGGACTTTTAAAGTTATTTAGATCTTGGGGATAAATAGTAAAATAAGGTTTGATGCTTAATAGTGACAAAGGGTCAATTGAACTGGCTGGTTTTGTTCACAACTTGACACAAGTTGAAGTTGTCACAGAGAAAGGAGCCTCAGTTGAGGAAATGGCTCCATAAGATTCAGCTGTAAGGTATTTTTTTAACTAGTGATGGGAGGTAGGGTTGTGGGTGGTACCATTCCTTGGCTTCTATAAGAAATCAAGTTTAGCAAGCCAGGGAAAGCAAGCCAATAAGTAACATTTTCTCTATGACCTCTGTATCATATCCTTCTTCCTGACCTGCTTGAGTTCCAGTGCTGACTTCCTTTGATGATGAACAGCAATGTGGAAGAATAAGTTAAATAAACCCATTCCTACCCAACTTGCTTCTTGGCCATGATGTTTTATGGAGTGATAGAAACCTTGAATAAGACACTATACTACATACAAATGTGACTCCATAAGTCTTCCTAATTTAAAAATTTACAGATGCCATACAGAGGCTGATATTAATGGAGTTTATTTTGCCATAAAGAAAACATACTTATAAAGCCTTTGATTAACATTAAAAAATTGTATAAAAGAAAAATGGAAAAGGGGGCACGGGATAGGGGTTTGCTAGGGAGGGGAAAAGGGGAAAGGGATGGCATCTGAAATGTAAATAAAATATCCAATAAATAAAAAAAACCCTAAGCATATTGTCATGTTGGGTCTTAAAACTTGGGTACAGTATAAAAATACTACATGTTACAGAAAACTAAGACAACACAGGATGAGAGGGCGACAAGGCATGACTGGGAAATTAAAAAAAATATATAAAGAGAAGGTGAAGGACAGTTTCACAGTGGGCTTTGAGGTATGGAAGTTCCTTAAATAATGTATGTCCTAAAAGCAGAAGATGCAAATATGACCAAACAACAAATCATATCCTTCTAAGGTTTTGACATCCAGAAAACAGGAAGGCTGGAGAGAAGTCTAAAAGACAGTGTTTCTCAAGAGCTATAGGTGAGAAAGGATAAGTATATAAAGCAAAGATTATTTATGGTAGTTGAAAAACATTGTTTGACATCACAACATAAAGGTGTGTGTGTGTGTGTGTGTGTGTGTGTGTGTGTGTGTATTTACAAAATCTATAAAATATGCAGCTCAAGTATCAACTGTGATTTAATTAGATAAATGTGTCACTGTAAATCTTTCAGTAGCTTTAAACTTCAGTGAATGAGATGGGTTGACAATTATGTGGGGATGAGTACCTGGAATTATGTTAGTTCCATGCAGTTTTCAATAGACCTAAAACTTCTCTGAAAAAACTTAGGAAGGAAGAGGAAAGTGAATAGAGAAGAAGGTAGGAAGAGAATAAACAGAGATGGTAGGTGTGGTAGTTGGAACAAGAATGGCTCACATAAGCTCATTTATTTTTTAATGATTAGTTACCATGGAGTGATAGGATTCTATCTTTCATAGAATTAGAACGATTGGGAAGAAGTGTGTCACTAAGGTGGACTTTGAGTTTTTGAAAGCCTAGTAGGTGCAGCCCACTCTCCTCTCTCTCTCTCTCTCTTTGCTTGTGGATCCATATGTAGAACACTCAGCTAAGTCTCTAGGACCATGTCTGCTTGAATGGTACCATGATACTAGTCATGATAATGGACAAACCCTTCAAACTCTAAGCAAGACTCTAATTAAGTATTTTATAGGAGTTACCTTGTTGATGGTGTCTCTGTACAGCAATAGAACAGTGAAGTATACAAGAGATCTGGTAAAATAAATGGGAGAATTGGGAGATCCTTAGAGAAGGAGAAGGAGATAAGTATAGAAGAAAGTGGAGACTGGATAAAGGCAAATAGCAGAAATGCAAGTGATCTGATAGGAGACATGAGAAATGGGGCAAATTATGGAAGGGGGTAAAGGAACAGGAAGAACATAGGTAAAATCCACAAATCTACAAAATTCTCTGACACATAACAGTCAGGAAACATTGCAGAAGATGGAAAAGAATGATGTTAACACCCAGAGAACCAAGGAATTTTTTGTGACACTGGCTTAGGAATGCTAGAAGATGCAACCATTAAATCTCAACATCATGACTGTTCAAATATTGAACAAGAAGAATACCAACAAGCATGCCTTCTTTGAATGGGAAAAGCCCAGGAAGCTTCTGCTTTACATAAATAACTACAGTGAAATGAATAAAGCTGGGAGTGGGAGAGGTGATCTTGTCCAGGGAAAAGCATACCTATTAGTTAGTTGTGCAGTGCCAAACAGTCAGCCTTGAATTATAAGCAAGTAGCATCATGTGTACTCAATGGGTTATATTTAGAACTATATATGTATTTACAAATTTATATGTCCATGTAACAGTGAAAAAAGAAGCCAAGAATTTCAAATGGAGGACAGGGATATGCGGGAGAATTTGGAGGGAAGAAAGTAAGGAGAGAAACATGGTATTTACATTCTGATCCCCAAAACAAATGACAACAAAATGTTTGCTAGTTAGAAATTTTGTACATGCCTAAATCTCCAGCTTACAGGAAGCAAGAGGAACAACAGCTCAAGCAATTAGTTGACAAACTGCTTTGCTACATTCCAGTGTTTTAACTCTTAAGTACTTAAACCTGGGTGGAAAAACTTGAAGCCTTGAAAAGTGTGAATGATACTGGAGATGGCACTTAAAGGTGTTTTATTGCTCTGTCTCTTACTCCCTGTCCAGGCCTTGATTTCTGCAAAAGAAGACACTTGGCCATGACATGAATATTTATCTGTAGTTGGTGAGAAACTGGAATCTGAGTGCTGTAGTTGCTTTTGAATTTAAAAGAATATGGTTTCTACAGTATGTGTATATGCATGTCTATTTATTTGTTATTTAATTATATTAAAAATTTGTACAAGAAAGGGAGAGAAAGGTAGATAGAAGAGAGGGTAAAAAGAAGGTAATGGCAGAATACAACTGGTCTGGGAAATAGCAACAAACTGTTTTCTTGTGGAGATGGAGAAAGACAAATAAGGAGAGAGAATGAGGTATTATAATGACAATCTTCTTGCATGAAAAAGACAGCAGGAATCATCTTATTAACTATTAACCATAAAACACTATAGTCTATATAACTGAATATATAAATATACACACATATTTTTTTTTACTAAAAATAGATTTATTTTTCACAAGCTATATCCTGATTATGGTTTCTCATCCCTCTATCATTCTGGTACCACTCTTTTGCTCTTCCATCATGACCCATTCATATTTGGTGGCACTTTTTAAGTCAAATCCTGTGCCTCTTAGATGCTGAAAACCCAAGATGAAAACATAAAATAAATAAATAAATAATAAATAAATAAATAAATAAATAAATAAAATGAGGTTATAATTCCACCAGCAATGGGGGAGTGTGTTCCACTTTGTTCATAGCTGCCTTATTTGTAATAGCCAGAAGCTGGAAACAACCCAGATGTCCCACAATAGAAGAATGAGTACAGAAAATGTAGTTCATTTCAACAATAGAATACTATTCAGCTATTAAGAACATGGATATCATGAGTTTTGCAGTCAAATAGATGTAACTAGAAAATATCACACTGAGTGACCCAAAAGATGTATGGTATGTGCTCACTAAAAAGTGTATATTAGCCAAAATATCAGAATACCCATGATATAATCCACAGAACTCAAGAAGGTTAACAAACCAAAGGGCCCAAGTGAGGGTGCCTCAATCCTATTTGAGAAAGGAGAAGAAAACAATTATAGGGGCCAGAGGTATGGGAAGGCCTGGGTGGGAGAGGGAACAGTGAGGGAAAGGGGAACATGATCAGGTATTGGGAGGTATCAAGAATGAAGCCCTGAGGGACAGCAGGAAGAATGGAAATAGACAAGCTCGGGAGATAGGAGGTAGACGAACCCTCTAGAATGTACCAGAGACCTGGGAGGTGAGAGAGGTTCAGGACTCAAATGGAGGAACCTTAGATGAAATGCCCAACAGTGGGGAGTGGGAGCTTGTAGAATCCACCTCAGTAGAAAGACAAGGCATCAAGTAGATGGATGGTGTTGCCATTCCACAGTCAAAAATTCTGACCCAGAATTGTCCCTGCCCAAGAGAACTGCAGGTACAAAAGTGGAGAAGAGCCTGAGAGAAAGGAGGTCTAGTGACAAGCCCAAATTGGGATCCAACTCAAGGGAAGGCTCCAAGGTTTGACACTATTACTGACGCTATGGCAACCCCATAGGAAGACTAGCAGTCTCAATTAACCTGTACCCCGAGATCTCTCAGGCACTGAGCCACCAACCAGGAAGCATACACTAGCTGATATGAGGGCCCTGACATACATACAAGCAGAGGACTGCCTGGTCTGGCCTCAGTGAGAGAAGAAGCACCTAACACTCCAGAGACCTTAGGATCTAAGAATGGGTGAGGTCTGGTGGGGTGTGTAGGAGGGTGGGGACATCCTCGTGGAAACAGGGGGGAAGGAGTGGAATGAGGAACAGTTGGAGGGTTAACTGGAAGGGAGATAATGACAGGACTATAAAAAAGATTTAATAATAATGATAATGATAATGATAATAATAAAAAAATTACAACAAAGATATAAGATGAATGACTGCCTAAGTAATAGCAAATGTTCTCCAGCATCCTCTGCCACATAGTGATGGGTACTTATACAGATGGTTAGATTTTTAGATGATTTCAATTCAGTTGTATAATCAGTTGGTCTATTACATAACATTTTAAGATTTTTGGCAATTATATAATTTTAGCCAAAGAAAAAACACATGGGGAAATCAAGCAGAGCACAAAACACCATTTTTATTTAGCATCCCTCAGTGTTCTATCTTCACTGATGTGATAAACTGAGAATTGTTTATTATAGCTACATTTTAAACCATTAACTTGTACACAACTGTAGATTGTAAAAGTGCAGCCTAAAAGTCTTAAAAGATATTTTATTTAATGAAATTAGTTGTCATAATTGGACTTATAAGTTTTCTTAAGCATTGAAGCAAAAAAACCCAGGTTACAAAACTAAATGTAATGTATCTTTCCATGTGTGGTATCATAGTTGTTTTTACATGAGCTTTGTCAAAAAATATCTAGAAAAACTTGGTATCAGTGAGTAGTTTATCTCTGAGGTCAGTTTTATGTCTGTCCAGGGATTTAGAACATCAGTTAAACAAAATGTGATGTAGAGAAAGAGAGTTTGAGGAACAAGAGTGGATTCAGTAGTGGTAGATAGCTACAGAAAGTACCATCAAGAACAGCCAAGTGCCCTGTGAGTGTTATAGATAAGATGTTGCATGCCTGCACTTTTCTAGCTTTCCAACAGTATGATCAGTCCAACAAATGTTGAACAGTTGTATTCTGGAGACCTAGATGAAGTAACTGACAAGAAAAAATATTCTTGAATCATATTAAGCAAGATAGAGCTGTCTCACTTAAGTGGAGTTTAAGAAAATAGCATTGAATGGAGGGAAAAGTGGCACTTATATTGTTCCCCAAACTGCAAAACTGTGGTGGAGCAATGGTTTCTTAATGGCCTTGTTTGAACAATGTGCCAAAAATGCTACAGTGATATTAGTAGAACCTATGAAAATTTTTTGATTTGAGACTTCAGAGAAAATATTTCTCCATGATGTGAGAAAGCGGATTTTCCAATGTCATTAATATTAAACAATTTAAGATGTGCGAGGTGCATTTGGTTATGCATATTTGGTACTTAAAAGATTGTACTAGGATGAGAAATCTAGATTATAAGTTTATAAGTTGAGAGCAAGACTAGGGTCTAAAAGATTTTATAAGTTCTCTAGTGAGTGGAAGAGAAGGAGCCAAGGGAATTGACAACATAGTTTCATGCAGGTCAGAATGAAATGACAGCACAGTGCTGTGGGCATGTGATCAAGATGGAAAACATTAACATTGTACAACAGATCAGAGAATTCACTGAGACATGATGTATGGTAGATACCATGTTAGCACTAATTTGGAAAGTAAGCCAGACTGAATACTTTAGTGCAGGAGTAGTACAGCAGAGGAGACTGTTTTAGATTGTGATAGTTTTAGAAGTTTTAGTTTAGAGGTAATAGTTTTAGAAAAAAGTGTCAACTGTAAAGGCATTTTCTGACAGGGAATACATTAGCTGAAATACTCCACAAAGGGGAGAGAGAACCTGTAGAGACCATATGGAGAGCTTAGGCATGGCCCCTGTTTGAGGGATGGGGCAACCGACCCCTCTCAAAAATTTTAACCCAAATTGCTCCTGTCTAAAGGAAATACTGGGACAAACAGTGAAGCAGAGACTGAAGGAAAGGCCATCCAGAGACTACTCTACCTTCAGATCCATCCTATATGCAGCCACCAAACCCAGTCAATATTGCTGATGCCAAGAAGTGCTTGCTGACAGGAACCATATATAGCTGTCTTCTGAGAGGCTCTGCCAGAGCCTGACCAATTCAGATGCAGATGCTTGCATGCTTGCAGCCAACCATCAAACTGAGCACGAAATGGAGAAATTAGGAGAAGGAGTGAAGGACCTAAAGGGGTTTGCATCCCCATTGGAAGAACAACAATATCAACCAACCAGATTGGCCAGAGGTTGTTGGGCCTGACATGAGATCTAATCTCCATTCCACCTTCACCCTTCAGTCACTTACACAGGTGGGTATGATAAACAGCCCCCAGGCCCTAGAGAGATTTACATGCTAATGAGGTACCTGAAGGCCAGAGGGTAGAGCCAATTAAGCATTCCTCCCCAGTCCCTCCCAGCTCTTCTCCTCCCTATTTAACTCAGGTCCACCCTAGGTTTTGTGGGGGTGCTCATCCAGATCCATTCACCATCTGCCATGTCAATAAACCAGTTTTGGAAACCCAAGGACTTCCTCGTGTGTTGGGGCCATGCCATGAGAAATCCTGGTGAACAGCCAGGCCTAACTTCCAGCTGGAGGAATCCAGGGCGTTCTCAGCGTGGCATGAGAGACCCTGTGGTTCCCCGGCCGTTTTTATTTTTTTTTCCTACAAGAGGTCCCAGGGACTAAACCACCAACCAAAGAGTACACATGAAGTGACCCATGGCTCCAGCCACATATGTAGCAGAGCATGACCTAATAAGGCATCAATGAGAAGAGAGGCTATTGGTCTTGTGAAGGCTTGATGTCCTAGCATAGTGGAATGCTAGGGTGGTGAGGCAGGAGTAGCACCCTCATAGAAGCAGGGGATGGGATAGGGGGTTTTCTGATGGAAAATCTGGAAGTGAGGATAACATTTGAAATGTAAATAAGTGAAATAACCAGTAAAAACTTTAAAAAACAATAGAGAAAAAAAGAAAAGGCATTTTCACTGACATTAGAATAGGGTGAGATACTTAACAGATTCAAAGTTTAATTGGCTTAAAAATAATTCCAGTTAAGTCAGACAGAGAATGCCAGAGAAAGAAGAGGTAATGACCAATATAATGTTACATAAAATTTTGGGATTATGGCACTCCAGACAAGGGTTAGGAAAAGAATTGTGAAAAGAATGTGTGTATATCTTAGAACATTGTTTGGAAAACCTCCAGCCTGAAGGAGATGGGGAGCCCTACAGAAGAAATTTTATTTTCATTTCTCCTTGTTGTTTCTCTGTGCTTAGGTAGTATATTTATGGAAGACTAAGGTAAGCCATGGGTTTGCAGGCACAGAATTGTTTTGAATTCTAACATGAAAGTTTAGCTGCAATCCTCCTGCTTTGAGCTTTTCATATTGAAGGTCTATATAATTATATCCCTTTAAGCATCCTCACTTTGAGTATAGTGACTTATCCAAGCTTTAGAACTAGATTTCTGGCACCAATTATGGCTTAGCAAATATTAACTGGACAATCTAGAGGAAGCATGGTAAAATTACCATATTCAACTATAGAACTGGCACAGTAGGGAAAACACACAGGGGTATTTCAAGACTAAATGATAAAACATATTGAAAGTGAAACATACTTATAGGTTAGCCATTCTTTGTGTATTTTGAATATTGTTTCTGATCTGCATCACTTTGCATATGAGTGAACCTTATTTACAGACTAGACATTCTTTGTGCATTGTGAATCTCTATTGTTTCTTACATTACTTTGCATGTAACTTTGTTTTAAAAGTTTCACCTTCATATTTGAAGGACAACTCTCCAAGGGAAAAAATAATAATTTAAATGAGAAATATGATTTCAATAGCCTCAACCCCAACTTTCATTTCTGTTTAAGGAGCCTAGAGCATAGAAGTATGCCTTGACAAATTTTATCAAGAATGAAAGGAAAATTCAATCTTTTGGTGATGAATCAAAAGGAAGGAAACAAAAAATAATAAAAGAGAATCAGTTTAGTGGTTTCGTTTGCAAACTTTGTTATTGATATTTTATAACACTTTAATAGTTTAATAGTATGATCATTTGTATTGGGGAAAATAATCATAAATAGTAATGTTTGATAAAAATAATTGAGTATGTAGTGTGTATTTTACAAAGAGTTATGCCTGGTTATTGAGTATTTTTTCTGGAAGGCAGAGAAGCACCATGACATTTAATGAATGAGTACATATTTTCTTCAAAAAGCATTTAGACATATTTCTGAAGCGGAATCACGTAGGTACAAGTTACATTTTAGAATGTGAAATGTGAAGTAAATTTTTCAAAGAAGATATGCATGATGATAAGAATTAATGTTTGAATTAAGGTAATGAATTCTATCTTCTTTTGCATTCTTGATAAGCAAAGACCTAATCGTTCTCATTTTGTCTGAAATTTGATAAAGCTATTAATTTTTTTTCACAGAGGTTAATGCCTCAAAACTTGTCATATACTTATTTATGAAAAGAAGGAAAAAGTCCTTTAAAGAAAAGTTCTACTTGGGCAACATTTAAATAAATATTTCTAGAGTTTCCCAGTTTCTGGAATAAATTGGTGCTGGGATATTACAAGACTCTACAACTGCAATATGAAAACTTTCAAGAAAAATATTAGCAGTGAATTAATTTCAGTGTTTTTCTTCACACCACAGTGAGATATATTTAATTAAGTCAAGAGAATACCTCTCAATTCACTGCTCTTTGTGTATATTTAATTATATATTTAATCATATATTCAATCCTATCTACTTCCCTGCACCATAACTTTAGTTAAAGAATTCCCATTTGTTGCTATATATAACAATTTTTTATTGCTTATGCATAGCTACTAATTCTTCTCAAAACATTTTTGTAATTTATAGTTAACTTCAGCATTATATTAATGTAAATCTACTTTATATTAATGAGGATACTGTTATTATCAGATTTAAGGTCATTAATACAATTTTCATTATTTTACCAATTAATTCATCCTCAGTGAAATTATTTAGCATTATTGTATAATGAGATATTATTAATAATCAAAAGATTTTAAATGTATGTGCAGATTAATAGTTCATAAGACTTTCATAGTCTTAAGCACTTGAAAGCTAAGTATGAAGAACTGAGTTTAATCCTAATTACTCTTCTAAAAAGTAAAGAAACTGTAATCTCAATTCTCTAAAAGAGAAAAGAAGTGGATCCTAAATATTAATGGCTGCCAGCCTTGTCTAATCGGTGAGTTTATGTCTCAAGAGAGAATGTGTATCAGAAACAACATGAATGGATTTTAAGGAATAGAACTTGAAGTAGCCTTTTACTTCCCAAATTCAGATACACATGTGCATTGTACCAGAACAGATATGAATGAACACTCTCTCTCTCTCACACACACACACACACACACACACACACACACACACACACACACTCATATGTGGTTGTGCACACAAGCATACAAGCATCCACATATATGCACAGACTATTAATAACTGTCCTGATCTAAGGTACATATAGGTAGAACTCTTTCTTCCAGAAATGCTTGAGAGATCAAGGTAAACACAGTTCTCAATTTCGGTTTCTTCTCAGGCTCTCAGTCTAATTTGTGGTGTGAACAAAGCATTCTGCCCTTCTTTGACCAAAAGGTCTTTCTTTTTTAACACATCTGTTCACTTCCCTGAAGAAGAAAGAGTTTTTTAATCCAGAGATAGTTTTTTTTTTCTTTTCAGTTTTGTTTTTGAAGCACCCAGAACTGAGCTGCTCAGTTTCTTCATAATCAACCAGTGAGTTGCATTGTCCAGCTTCCTCTGTTTGGAGTACGTGTCATCTTTAATTAGGCCCTGCTCTTGAGTATCAGAATGAGACTTTCTGACCATTTCCTCATGATTTAAATTAAGGATGTCTAAAGATGCTAATTACAGTTTGTGTGTCTCTGGGTCACAGATATTCTGTGATATATAATTTTAAGCTACACTTTGTAATGAGAAAATTAGATAGTGACATTAAAGACAAATAGTTCATTTCCCTCATGTAAATTTAATTTTATGAGCAAAACTATGTAATTTTAAATTTTAATTCAAGCAAAACCAATAAAATTGCAAGCATTTTGAATCATAAGCACAACCACCTTTCTACCAAGATATGCCTGTCAGCAAGACTTGGCTCAACAAAATCAAATGTTAAGTACTCCTGAAACTGAGAGAAGTGTGGTGCTTGTCTAAGTGACTAACTACAATGGATTTAAAGGACTTAGGTTGCTCTTGACCTCAGAGCCACCTTCCTTGAAACTTTCACACAATTTGAGTAGAGGAGAAGAAGGGAAATGTGCAGGCCGGAATGCAAGAGAAAGATTATGTGGCAGTAAATTTCCTATGTACTCAATAGGCAGGAGGAGTAGAAATAAGGGATTCTGGAGGAGGGGACACTGGTCCAAGTTGTTGGAGTGATTGTTGTTGTCTTAGTTGAGCTAGAATTTCACCATCTGCTCAGTTTGTTGAGCCCAGCTCCAAGAAACTGACTCTCTTACAACAGAAACAATCCCTGTCGGGCCTCTACACCAGACCAGGGATGTTCTGGACCAGTTCTGTTCTCACTTGTGGCCAAGTTGAAGTCCTGTACAATAAATTATCTTTCTGTCTCAGCTGAGAAATCAAAAATATTTAATTAAAAAGACTTAGTTTGTATACATTATAGAGTATAATATAATACTCTGTTCCCTAATAAAAATGTTTATGTTTAAATGAGCAGAAAATTATGATAGAAAGACTAATTACCAGGTTGAAGAATTACTAAAAACAACTGGCATAACAATACTGCAATTAAAATTCTTCACTGCAAAATGGGAGAATAATGTGTTTGTGCTGTGTATTTGTGTTTGTCTATGTATCATTTCTATCACCCAGCCAGAGAATAAACAAGGTTTTCAACACAATAATGAGGATATTATAGAGTTCTTACCAAAATCAGAATATTTTCTGAAGTTCAAAGGGGGCAAAGTTAATAATCTTACTGTTTAGTAAGCACTTTGATGAGTCTGGAATGTGAAATAGCTCTGTGAAATAGCCAGGGTCAAATAAAACAATGGCTCACAATGCTAAAAGCTTGAGTGGCTATACAATGCTGTTTTCTCTGACACCAGAGTGTATATGTGTGCTTTTAACAAAAATATATTTATGTGTTCAGTTAACACATAGTAGCATATGTGTGCATTAAACAAAGGAGAGCAGTATGATTGCCAACACTAAATTATGAAACAGGGTTAGTACACAATTGATAGTTATTTGCAATTTGTCCTATGTGGAGGTGGTAAGGCTAGAAAGTTGCAGAGCTGTTGGTTATTATGTTAAATCTCTCAGTACTGTAGTGGCTGGCTAATAGAAAAAATCCTAGTGTTAAGTCAAATGTCATTGGGAATCCCAATACAGACAGTCAGGCAGGCCTCATGAGCCAGCCTCCATGTGTCAATTGCTGACATGTGATGACTCCCATATAGCCGGCACACATGCATGGATTTTTGTGTAGGTGAAGTTGCCTTCCTCACACAAACAGTTGGCAAGAAAAGAACATTGATGTTTAATACAATACAATTCAGTGTACCAGAGCAGAACTATGTTATATCTCAGGTGTTATGAGGGAACATGACAAATTTTGTTCTGTTTATAGTTTGTATTCCACAGAAAAGAATGATACAACAATGTATATGCAGATTTACTTACAACCATGGGTCTCGCAGGAAACTTTGAGGTTGCTGCGGGCTCCTTTCCAACCCTTCATTCCATATTCTAAAGGCAACTAAATAACACATTAAAAATCATTATAAATTGTTTAAAATATGACCTAGATACGAGATGTAGTCTCTACTCAGTTGTCTATAAAATTTACACATTAATAATAAAGTTTACAGAGCATTTTATTAAATGCCTTAAAACTTGCATTCGCAAAATGCACTAAATGTGTTTGTAAATCAGATAAAAGGTTAAGCCGTTGAATATAGCTGTATAATAAACACACTATTAATAGGAAATGGACCTGAGTAGCTGCATACACTAATCATAGCTAACTTTCTGCACAGACTGAGCTTCATATCTAGACTCAATTTGTCCATGACTTACTCTGGTAGTAAAGAGTGACGACATGATCCCAGGATCTCAGCATGAGCCTTCAGATCCTGTCACTAGTCCTCTTCCGTGTAAGCAATAGTTTTGTTTTTTTTGTTTTTCCAGGAACTGTTGAATTTTGTGTTTCTTCTGAATCCTTTTTTTTCTTTTTTTTTTATACTTGCATTTCAAGAGACATGTCTGTCCAGGAGAATTTGTAGACTTCCTTGTGGTTACAGTTCTCACAGGCATTATCTATATGGATTGCCCACAGTCATGTGGGACAGGTTCACAAGACCCTCACCCTTTTCTCAGCTGAATTCTCTTTAGGATCATTTTGTAGAGACCTGACTCATGCAGGCAAATGAACATACTGTTTGTTAGTGTGGTGGTTTGAATGAGAATGACTTCATAGGCTCATATATTTCCATGCTTAGTCCCCAGTTGAATTCTTGAGAAGGCTGAGGAGGTAAGGCCTTTTTGGAGAGGGTGTGTCACTGGGAGTGGGTTTGAGGCTTGAAAATCCCACAGAAGGCCCAGTTGGCTCACCCACTCCAACCCTGTCTGCTGAAAATCAGCATGTAAATCTCTCAGCTACCTGCCCAGCACTATGCCTTTGTGTTGCATGCTCTTTGCCATGATGATAATAGACCAAGCTGTGAAATAATAGGTGAGTTCCAATTAAATCTGTTCTTTTATAAGAGTTGCCTTGGTCAAAGTGTTTCCTCATAGCAGAACAATGATTAAGACTCTGTTAACTAACATTGACTAAGAATTCATTAACTAATACTGACTTGTCCTTTTGTTTATTTGTTACTAGTCTTTGGGTAGTTTTACTAACCATCTAGCTTCTATTTAGGAAACATACCAAATACATTCAGGAGCTTTAATACCTTTGAGACATAAGGTCATTCCCTTTGTGCTCTCCCCCCCCTCTCTCTCTTTCTCTCTGTCTCTCTCTCTTCTCTCTCCCTCCATCCCTCTGTCTCTCCTTCTCTCTGTCTTTCTATTTCCTCTCTCTTTCCACCTCTGTTTCTTCCACCTTCCATCTCTCTTCCCTTCTCTTCTTCTCCTCTGCTAACACTAATTCATGAGTAGGTTCAGAACTCATTGCCCTCAGAGGAAGCAGCAAAGAGCACATAAGCATCCTTACTTATGCATTTACATTTGTTCTTCTGCATTCTCCTGAAGGCTCTCTATTGTTCATTAGTGGAACATGCAGTCTTAAAGAAAAACGTTTTAAAAAAGAATTGAAAAAGTTTGTATTGGACACTGAAAATAATTTTCTGACATATCGTAATTCTAAACCTCAGTTAGTTGTCCTTTTAGATTATTGGCCACAGCTATCGCTGTCTTTAAGAAGCTGAGTTAGAATTGTGTATCTAAAATCTTGAAACAATGTCATGGAGAAGAACTGGCACTTGGTTCAGAACTGATGGTGCAGGAAGCCCTTAGCATATTACTTCATGACATTTTGATCAAAGCAGCATCTTTTTTTTTCTGGAGTTTTTGGAAAAACCTTCATCCAAACTCAACCAGTTCAGATCCTCTTCAATGGCAGAGGAGATGAGTGAAGAGAACTAGGAGAACCAGTTATCATTGGATCTATAGTTCCCTATGACATTTTATTATCTTTATAATAAATTCAAACAGGAATGAATGTGTCTCAGACATCTTTAATGAGATGAAAGAAACCCATCTGCCTATTTGTTATTTTTATACAGATTGTGTTTGCTGGAGAAAGACTAATGAATGATCTGATCAAACATGAATATAAACTTGATCAAAAGAAAAAATTCTCAGAGGAAGCAGACCACAAGTGCCATTTATCCCTTCATTGAAGAAGTGTGGTGGATTTATAAAAAACAATGTAGTAAGGCATTGAGGGACATTATAAAAAAACATGCCACGGCTCACACACTGGGTGAACATGGACTCATAAGCAAATAAGGTTGAGGTTACAGTCACAACACAGTAGCTCCAAAACCATTTGGCTGAGCAATGGGTCCATGCAGAGAGGACAGCTATGTTCCATAGGGTGGAAATGTGCAGTGGTTTGTTGTGAGACATTATTATAATGTCAGGTAAACAACAAACTGACCAAGCTTAACTACACAAAAAGCTGATCAAAGTACCATATTTCCTCCACCTAATTATAATGCCAGGACCAGGATGATTGGTTGTGAAATGCAGGTGTGTGGGGATGTATACAAAGTAGCATATGGGGCACATTTTAATAATGCTAAAATAAAATTTTTCTAACAACTGAATTAAAGATGGCAATAGATAGGCAGAAAAAAAATCTAATGCAAACCACAGTCTCAAATTAGCTGAAACTGTCCTACACAGTATTAGGGATCATCATTACTAATATTTATGTCAAATGGAAGAAACAAATATGTCACAGGAATCTGGGAAATATACAAAAGGACTAATTGGAACTCTCTTTTAAAAGAAGATGACTCATTTTTAACTCTGTGTCTATGTTTTTAATAAACATGTACACCTAAAAATGACAAGGATGAAAAAAAATGATTTTGAGTCAAAGTCTGCAGTTACCAGTAAAGGTCATAGAATGGATTGACCCAATCTCATTAGCAAAAGTGAAGTATTACTTATTTATATACATATATGGTCTTACTAGTGTTCCCAAGCTGCATGTTTTGTTTGTTTGGTTCTGTTTTGTTTTTTTGTCTTTGTCATTGTTGCTAAGATTTGATGATTTGAGTAAGTTGTTGATAGATAAAATCAAATGTCAGGGCCTGATGTTCTAGTGAACAATTCACTTTGACTAATTAGTATTGAGCTCTGTTTTTATTTATCAGAGTTGAAGTTTTGAAATAACATTTGAAAAAAAACGCCTGAGATGATAACAAAAATATCTTTTTGTATGGAAAACTAAAAAAATAAACCTTATATGTGCAAAGACATTCCAAATATACATTTGAGATTTGTTTGTTTTGTGTGTGTGTGTGTGTGTGTGTGTGAGAGAGAGAGAGAGACAGAGAGAGAGAGAGAGAATGTATTAATATATGTATGTCTTTGTATATG
>JANHMN010000012.1:72072925-72107273 GCA_030674055.1 Rhabdomys pumilio | reverse complement strand
TGTCATCGTGTTCATGGCCTGTCTCATGGTCACAGTAAAATCACTGATATGAAACACCAGAAAAGTCATATGTTTTCCTGACATTTTCAGAAGCTTAATAGAGGGGAATATGTAGCAGAGCATAGACTCTTTGAATGATAGTATACAAAAAAGACAGAAAGAGAGTGTATCCCAGGAAAACATAGCCCCCAGTGACATGTGCCTAGTGGCCTGTGTCCTCCATTAAGCTTTATGTTCTACAGTTTCTGAATTTGTATCAATTTAAGACAAAGCCTTTAAAGCAAAAAACTTTTAAGAGTAAATATTACATTTGAAATGTTGACACAATTTGAATTCAAACACTCTTGTGCTGTAACACTTTCAGTATCTTTATAGTCTGTGATAAACCTTTACTTAGGGTTACAAGTGGAACTGTTAAAACAGGGGTCTGTGCCGCTGCATATTACTCTAGATATTTTTAATGGACAACAATGACGAATGAAGAAACAGGAAGTTACTTGGAAGACAACAAGAACATCAGATACTTATTTTGTACAATTTAATTTCTCATTGTTCAACAATTCCTTAGATATTGTAGTCCCCCATACAAGTAAGCACACCCAGACACACCCAGAAATTTAGACAGAGCTTTGAACAAGCTCCCAGAACTTTCTTGTTTCTTGGCTCTATATAGACCCTTTTGTATTGGTACTTTGACCTTAGCAGAAGTTACTGACTTATTTGAAATTATGAAATTTTAATAAATCAATACACTCACTCACTTTTCATGAAGTGTTTAGCAGTCACAGTTAATATTAATCCACATTATCACTTTGATATAGGCAAAATAATAAATTTGTTCTCATTTGTATATTGATGTTCTCCTATTCTGTAGAAATATATTTTACAGAATATAGTTTAAAAGTTAAGTGTATACATTTGTGGGAATATTAGTGTCTTACCCTGACCTAATTTAGAGTCTAGATGAGCAAATTAGAAACCTGGTGCAATTTCTCCTCAGCCAGTTAAATTCTTTAATATTAGTTGAAAACTAAAGAACATATTCATCATGAAAGCTACTAGAGACTTTGTCTTTTACAGAACCAGTTTGACTCAAAAAATAAGGGGTGGTGGTGGAGAGTGACTACTGGGAGTGTAATGCAAATAGGCTGATGTGGAATTGTTTAATTGTGATTGCAGAAAAACAGCTGGATACTGGAAAATCAAATTTCATCCTGGGTAAATCTACCCATATTATAATTAGAGAAAAAGAGAAAGAAAGAAAGAAAGAAAGAAAGAAAGAAAGAAAGAACAAAAGAAAGAAAGAACAAAAGAAAGAAAGGAAGAAAGAAAGAAAGAACAAAAGAAAGAAAGAAAGAAAGAAAGAAAGAAAGAAAGAGAAAGACATAAGTAGCCCAAATCAAGTTTCAGAACTGGTTATACAAGATCATCTAGTCCTGAAACTTAATTTGTTTTAATATACTCAATGATATGTGTATTATTTTGTACTGCATAAACATGCCATGCTAATGTTTCCAAGAAATCATTTACAAATGTATACTTCTTTCAAATTCAGTATTAATTACAGATCAAAGAATCAGCATGGCTCATGATATACTCAGAGGAACATGGCTGAGTACCTACAAGAGCATGTTAGGAAGGGTGATTGCAGGAGTAAGGGGGTACTCACAGAAATATGGGGGAAGGATATGCACCCATGGATGATGTAAACTCACAGAAGCATGATTGTGGGAAGTGAATTACAGAAACATGGGTGAGAAGTTATTCACAGGTTATTCACAAAGGTGAAGCTAAACCATGGAAGAAAAATTTTAATTGCCTAACAACTGCTAACAGCTTTTGTACTCTCAGGGCAGGGGAACCTTGAAGCCCCTCCTTCCCATTAACTGTTAATTTGCCATACATCCCTGGGAGGGTTAAGAACTTGAAGCTCTTGCTTCATAGGAGACAACATTGATGTTCTCTTTGTTTGGTATGGTCTCAAGGTAGTCGCAAATGAATGTTCAAGACCATGTGATTTCCAAAACCTGAGTTTCACAAAGAAATTGAGCAAATACCTTTAAGAAATATAATTATCAACTCAATTTAACACATTTTTCTCTGAGACCCTGTCAGCAACTTTCATGTGAATTCAGACATCTATAGTGTCACCCGGATAACACAGCCACAGCCATTCTAAGAACTAACCTGTGACATCACCAATGGTTTCTTCAAAATATACATATCTGTTTATATTAAAATAATACTTAGAAACTGGCAAAATTAAAGTGATGCTTGTTATACTAGTATGTTAAAGTTTTTATTTTAAAGTGATATGTATCAGAGGGCAAACAGAAAAAAGTAATACTTTTCCATATCAAAATATCAGTATATGGCACATATTAGCAGTTAGTATTGCGTGTTTGTGTTCAGAATTCTGGCAATCATGGTGAGTTCCACAGTTGAAATGAAATATAGTCTCTACATAATAACATTTTGTGATAACTATGCACAACTAACACACACTTATTATTTTTATTGTAGTCATTATCTTGAGATTTTATTCATAATTATAAGCAAGTATGTATGATTTAAAAATACAATTTATTCTACAATTGCATATGCATAAAATAGAGGGATAAGAAAAAAGAATATTAAAATAATATAAGCTGTATACCATGTAAATAAACAATAATAAATGTTCCCTGTTCTTCGGGGAGCTGTAATGAAGGAGACTTAAAAATGCTCTATTCAAATGAACAAAAAATAAAAATAAAAGAGTGCTTTATTCAGGATTTCTGTTAAGAATCAGATGTGTTTAACTCACTCAGATTCAGTTGGTACTTTCTACACAGAGAGTTGTAAACTAGGGGGAGCAATAACACGCTTATGGAGTAAGGCAGAATTTATATGAAAACCAGGATTTACTGAGGAGCTTTCAGCCCATAGTGTGATTTTCGTTATATTGGATTTCATGGAGTCAGCAATTACTACTTAATCTACAGAGAGGTTAACTATGTAAGACATTGTTATTAGTATCCCTATTTTACAGGTGAAGAAGCTGAGTAAGGGGCTGAGCTGTTGACCAAGGTCCTCAGTTAAATGATGACATAATTCACTCATGAGTGCTGTTCTTGGAGGACTCAGAGCACTGGACTACATCATGTTAATATTTATGTTACATGATATTACATAATATTATGTAACATAATATTGTGTTACATAAAACAGGCATGATTACCTCTGCTTTACCTTTAGGAGAATGAGCTGTTCTCACATAAATGTGTTGCCCAAATTGTTTGACAGACTTCAGAATCTGCTTTAACTTTTAAATTGAGGACAGTTATACTTGCTTTTCATCAGGAAATTTCACTGTGTAACACATGAAATCTGATTTGGAAGCAAGGCAAAATAGGTTTTGATGTCTTGTTTTGATCTTAATCATTGTGAAGTGATATTTGCCTTTTTGTTCATATGCATGAATGAAGGTTTAAAATAGTGTCTCAAATATTGATACCTAAAAGTATTTTACTGTGTAGTTTTTGTCAACTTGACACAAACATACCTGGGAAAAGGGAATCTGAATTGAGAAGCCATCAAATTAGCCTATACGCATGTCTTAATTACTAATTGATGGAGGGGGTCCTAACACACTGTAAGCTGTGTCACCACTGGGCGAGTGGTTCTGGCTATGAATTTAATCTAGTAGGCAGCATTTCTTCATAGTCTCCACTTTACTTCCTATCTCCAGGCTCCTGTTTGTGTTTTTGCCTTAATAGTGGGAAAATATTGAACTTATTGACATATCAAAGCACTATCTAATAGGACAACAATAGTATAAATAGAAAGACCAACAGCTAATTACTGGGACCTCATGAAACTAAAATTTTCTGTAGAGCAAAGAACACCATTCCTCAAGTAAAGATGAAGCTTGGTCATGGAAAAATAATCTTTACCCACCATATATCTGAAAGAAAATTAATGTTTATAATATACAAAGAACTAAAAAAAAAAAAACCAAATTGTGATGCATATAAAAAATCTAATTAAATATGGGGCATGGAACTAAAAAGAGAGTTCCCAAAAAAGTACATAAGCATAGCTGAGAAATATATAAAATTGTTCAACACCCTTAACCATTAGAAAACTGTAATTAAAATATTTCACATTTCCATAGTCAGAATACCTAAGATAAAAAAATAATGAATAATGATAAATAGATGTGAGAAAGGGGAAAGACTTATCCACTGATGGTGTGAGTGTGAACTGGTATAGCCATTATGGAAATAAATTTAGAGTTCTTTTAAAGCAAAAAAAAAAATGCCCACATGATATTGCTATATACTGCTATATCATTCTTGTGTATATTCCTCAGAGATTCCATGTTGAATTATATAGTATTTTTAAAAGCAATTACAATTTCATCTGATAGTAAGTATAAAATCTTTTAGATGATTTAAAATATATTTTCCATTGTTACTAACCCCAAATGAAAACCGATCTAAATTATTTAAGACTGCCCTCAGGTTAAGTTTTAACAGAGAATAAATGTGACAAACAGTAATTCCAGGCTAGGATTCTAATGTTACTGTTTCAGTTAATATGTGTCACTCTCTTTTTTGCTCTCCATTCCCTACTGGAGGGTGCTTACTATATATAATCTATTTTACATTTTACTTTGCACATGGTATAAGTTGAAATAATACAATGAGAACACTTTAGTACGGCAGCACAGTGTCTCTTGGTGACAATATTAATAACTGTCTGGGCCAGCAACAGAAAATAGAGTAAGCAGTGAGAACATGTGTAATGTGTGGAATGACATAGACAATAAGCCAGACACTAGAAAAGAATTTAAAGGACCTAAATGTAAAAACAAAGTCAAGGGAAGAAATTCTTTGCTCTATCTCCTATGCCACTTGAAACTCATGGTAGCCAGTACTAACAGACTGAGAAGGTAAAGTGTATAGTATTTAACCATGTCAATCAAGCTGAATATATTTCAACAAATCTAAGAGGCATATGCAATGATTTAAGTATATTTATGTAAATTATAGGCATGTATTATATTAGAGAATGACTGTGCAATTAAATGATTCAAATAAACTTACATGGCTTCCCACAGGACAGAGATCAGGAGAAGGAATTTCCTCCCCCTAATCTTTTACAATACTATGTCTCTCACAAAGGAGATTGTTCTCATAGAATGTAGTCTCTGATCAAGAGTATTCTGAACATTAATATCAGTTAGAAAAAATCCAAAAGCCAAACACTGTTGGTTTAAAAAATAACCAAAAAATATTAACTAAATAAATGGTTGAATAAGTAAATAAGAAATATTTTCAATAGTCAAGCACTACTGGTTTACTTACCCTGAATTCACTTACTGGTGATTAAATAATTATACAAATAGTTTAGTACCTTATAGTTTATAGAACAGGATTATGAAGAGGGCTGATAACTAAGTTAAGCAATAAATGATTGCTAGAACTAAAAAATATTCAAGTCAATATTTATACTCAGAGGAAAGACTGGCATACCTTGAACAATACATCTTGATACTTCTTTGTGAGGGAGACATGTGTTTTCAAATTGTTGAGAGCTGTTTGTCCACAAATAACTATTTTTTACATAGATATAAGCTAAATCAGCATAATTGATATTATTCCATGAAAATGTGAAAGAGAATTTCTGTTCCCAAATCTTAGAAATATATATTATTGTAATTGAAAGAATAATGAAGAGGATATGCTAAGGGAATGAATATCTGTGAAGCATTTACAGGTGAGCAGTAACCACAATAGAGGCACACAGAAACAGCTACTTCAGTCTTCACACTAGTAATGGTGTTCCAGGATGACTGTGAGAACATTTTTGACTGAGAGAATTTATGAGTATCAATATTGGGAGCTGTAGAGAATAAGTTTGAAAGGTATGTTGAACAACATTGGGATGGTTTTGTTCACCATGCCAGGCAAGATCAACTTCCTTAAGCACTTTGAGTAGAAATCAAAGATACTGAAACAGAGATATTTCACTTTCATATTGCACTACAAATTGGGGTCATACATTATAGAAAAAAGTCACTAGATTATTCAAGATGAAAAAAATAAAAAAATACCCAAATGTATTAATTTGAATATTAACTCAGAACTGATTTTCAGTGTTTGCAGAGATAACCTATAAATAATAAAGTAGCTTCTATTAGTATATATACACATTTATATAAGTACATATAATATTAATATTTACTAGTTCTCATATGTTTCAGGTGTTTCATAAGTTTTATTTACATTAAATAGATCCTTGTCAGAAAATATATTTTTCTCCTCTATAATGAAGAGACTGAGGTCTATATTTCTGAGGCTTGCATATGTGGACAATTGGGTTCAGCTCACTTTCTCAGTATGTGTTTTATTTCCTGCTTCTAAGTGATACATTCAAATGAGCAGAATAGAGAGGGATAGTGTTATGTGCACTAAATACCATATTTAGCAGTGGGTGCAAACATTCATTTTCAGACCACTAGGGCACCATTCAGTATCATGCAGTAAATTAGAAAAACCCAGCTTGATTCCAGGGAATGTCATAGATACTGGAAATTATGAATCTCGAAAGGATCATAAAATCCTGAACTAGAAAAAAATATTAAAAATGTGATATCTGTTTCTTTCTTCTATGAAGACTGACTAAACATAAACTATCTCTAAAAAATGGAGACAATCCACATATTCTAAGCGCATGCCTCTGGGCTGTAAGAAAATCACACAAAAGTGAATGAGGACTCTGAAATTTCGCTGGAGCACTTCTTCTAAGGTAGCTATAGGATAATATGCTTGACAAATTTGACGCTTGTTTTTAGAAATAATGATATCTTTCTTACCTGTGGAAGGAAAGAGAGAGAGATGTTAAACATGCTCTATGCAACTGAGAGCTAAGAAACAGGAGCTTGGAACCATAGCTCCTAAGGCATTATCCTAAAAATGAGTAAAGTGATTAGAAGAAAGAAGCAATAGAATAAGGAAGCAACACAGGAAGGATGCTGTGAAGACAGACATAGTAAAATAAGATAGAATCCCTGTATTTTAAAACATTTTCATTCATTTGCTTTCCTAAAATGCATCACTTAAAAACCAAGAGAACATGAATAAAAAGCTACTGGTGTCCCCTGTACAAGGCTATATTAAGAGGCAAATGAAGCAATTGCATAATGTCCTCTGGGAACCAAAATAGAAAGTATGCATGCATTCGTACCATGTGCAGGTGATCCCTGTGCACTGACCACTGATGCCTAGGATCCAATACAAGGGATAGTGTATTTTCACCTGTAGTCGTTACCTGATCACACAATGGAAGATGATGACATGTACATAATTACTGTTTTTCTACTTAAATCTAGTTAAAAATTGTTGTTAAATGGAAAAGTATACATTTTACGCTACTGGTATGAGCAATACATTGTCTAAAGCAATGAATAAGCTTACTGTGCAAGTGTGTAACAAATCAAAACAATAATTAAGATGCTGGAATGATTTGATGCAGTTAAATGACAAATAGAAATCAAAAAATAAACAACAATAAAAAATATGGAAGCTACTCCTAAAAATGTCCATTATATTAAGAAAAAAATTCCTTTCTTCGATGAGACAAACAGTGTAAGTTATATACAGGAACGTGTTCTATCAGTGTCCACACATGTCTGCACCCTGGGCATCAATTTAAAACATTTGAAATTTATTGCCTGTAAACTGCTTCTCAAATACATTTTGGTTCTGGTCCTGTTTTTATCACTGATTCTAAACAATATACCATCCCCTCTTAAACCATAGGTTGCTCGATTCCCTCTGAGGCACTGCATCCACTCAAGAAAGCTTCTTAGGAAAACTAATGCGTACTTTGACCACTGCCTGTGTTCTGAGAGACAAGACTTTAATCTTCTTCATTTCTGTGTCAAGTACGACAATTTCCACATTGTTAACTCAACATAAATGCGCCTTGGTGCCATTTGAAGAAGTCACTTCTGCTCCAGTGAGTGTGACTGTTAAACTTGCTTTGACCACTTTTGGTTTGCAAATTGTCTGTGTTCTGCTTTGAATTGTGAGAGAATAGGACTGGCTTTAGCACTGCGCTGGTTGTCCAAGGTTAAGTAAACACTTGTAGACTGGATTCTATCTGCCAATTTTTCTCCAAGGTACTCTCATATTATATGACAGCACTCTCTGTGCCGTTTGAACAGATACTGAATTTGCTCTTTAAATTGATGTGGGCCTCAGCCCCAGGTTTAATATCATTGTGAAATGTTAATTTATATAATTATTGTGAAATGATAGAAATAAAGAGCACTTGAGAAATATAACATTTGATCTTTCTGTAAAGCACCAGCTGATGTTGTGATACATGACGCTCACAGGGTAGTGAGCGATACAGGGTAGTGTCCCTGCCCATATTCTTTCTGCAGGACTTTGTATTCTTTAAGTTACCTGATCATTTCTCCTTTTACCCATCTACCTCCCTGTTCACTTCCATGTGCTGGAAAATAATGCTCACATGAACACTATTGTTCCTCTATGAATTACTTCATTATTCACTCAGGTTTAGGCACCAAACTGAGGTTAGAGCAATATCTCACTGAATACTTTGCATAAAACCACAATCTTCATGCCTAAAAGGTAAGTGACATTATCTAACTTGTTTTATATATAAAAAATAACAGAATATGTAAGTTGGCTATTTCTTATAAGACACATAAAGTATATGAATTAGATCAAAAGAATTAGCATTGTTAAAATATCCCCACTACTCAAAGCAACTTACACATTCAATGAAATTTCCATTAAAGAAGATATCCTTTGAAGACTTAGAAAGCCATCAGTTCTGTAATTTATATGATACTAAAGGAGCAAGAATAGCAAAAGACAGAAACTGAAGGTAGTCATCACATTGAATGGCCTCAAAATACACTGTAAGTGTATAGTAACGGAGAAAACATGACATGAACACAGAAGCAAACACAACCCCAGCAAACTCTTGTTTCAAATACATTTACATAAATAAAATACAGAGTTCAAGACTAGGTTTCAAATGTGTTCATGACTTGAATTCTAGGATCCATCATCTTTATGAAATTAATGGTATATGGTAAATTGATACTAACCCATATCTAAATCCTCACAGTGAAGAGATTGGGGCTCATTGAGAGTACTGTGGCGTTCCAAACAATTTTTTCTTCCACAAAAGAATCTGGCTGTGTTTGTCTTAAGCCAACGCTTCATTAGACCTTTAGTCCCTGTGGAGATAAGTTCTTATAATTCCCGTGCTTAACTTGAAATCTTATTGCCTAGCACAGTGGACATTACAAATGTGTTTAATGACCATTTGGTGAACAAAGAGGCAGAATTATGAACATTCGCTGAACCCTCTCGTAATTGTTTTACTTCCCTGGGTTTTAGTACCTGCAAATTTCTGGTGTGGTTTTGTGAGTTTTCCTAGCCACTTATTTTTGTAAATAATATAATTTTATAGTTTAATATAGTTGAATATTATGCTCCAGAAAGTCACTGTTTCGTTTAAAAACGAAAGAGTAGAGAAATTATATTACCATCCATCTGTATTCAGCACAATCAAATACTTTTTCTACCAGTTCCCAAAATAAAATACCAATTAACTTGAAAATAATTAGACAGTGACACATTTTAAATTCCCAGAATAGAAAGAAATAAACGTAGTTTTTATACATGATAACTGATTTCAGTACATTTTTAGGGCATTGAAAAAAATTAGATTTATAAATGATTTTTGTTCTTCAGTCATAAATTTCATAGTGTTTTTAGCACTAATATCTTAAAATATAATGAAAACTACTGTGATATATATATATACATATATATATATATGCACCATATATATATATATGGCCTATAAAACTATATTGAAGTAAATTAATGTTTATAATGGATGTTAAAATAAAATTAGTAGCTTTAATTAAATAAGCAAAGTTTAAAATCATCACTCTCTGTTATTAATTATTTACAACAGCTGTTCTATTTTTTTGACTATTTAAATATTGTTTTTGAAAATAGGAATACAATCACCTCATTTGTTCTTTCCATTACCTTCTCCCAAACTTTCCCATATACTTCCTCTCACTTCCTTTCATTTCATAATCATTTTTATTGTTTGTTTTCATATGCATATATGCATATACATAACTAACTATATAAATTCAACCTGCTCACTCTGTGTATGTCGGGGTTTACCATTTGAGGGTGGATAAAGAAATGGTGTGGTTTTTCTTAGGGAAAAATATTTCTCTTGCTCTCACTAATCCTTGGTTTCCTGTGGTTATTTGTGTAGGGTTAGACCCTCAGAGTCTTTCAACTCTTTCCTTTAGCAGTTCTATTGTTTCCTTTGCTCAGCTTATATTTGGACAGCCAGCTTGGAGAAACATTTTGGGCACCTGGTGTTACTAAGAGCATGGTCTCATAGCAAATTCTCTGATCTCTGTATTGTGACATCTGCTTGCTCCCTCAGGGCAATGCCTGAGCTGTAAGTCTCAGAGGTTTTGTTGTAGACGCTTCCACTGGTAGTTATTCTGTTAAATGGATGCTATTGTCTATGACACCGGTTTTCATAATTTCATGTTCTCATTTTTAAGAAACATGCCATCACTTGTAAAATATTAGGAACAAAATTCATGCTTTTCTTGAATATAAGAAGAAACACAATTTTGTAAGCAAAATAACTTACAGTAATATTCAAATTTCCAAAAACATGACATTCTTATTGCCAGCTTTTCTTCAAAAAGGAAACAATTTATATTAATGTGACTGACAAGCTAAAGAATGGCTATCAGACACAGTGAAGGGGCTTTTATAGAAAGAAGAACTTGAAATGCTATTTAGTTTAGCAAATAGCTTCCATATACATCAACATGACCTAATGCTTCAGGTATAATCTGAAGTAATCCAAGTGAACATAACCAACTGTGCCAAAACTTCATGGTTCTAATGTTGACATTTAGGTTCACTTCTCTGTGAGCACATTGTTTTTTTGTGGGCACAGGTCCTTGCACAGAAATACAGGACAGATTACTTGGTCATTTCCTTCTATTCTGACATATAACCCAGGTCATCAGACTTTTACCCACTGAGCCATCTGGGCAGTTCTCAAGTTTAAATGTTTGATTTCTCTAACGTAAGTTATCAACAATAAATTTATTTTGGGTTTTAAGTGAGTAGTCTTATTTGTCAATCTGTGAAAAATCTAGTAGAGAGATTTGAGCTAGGAACTACTTCCTCACATCCCAGATCTCATTTCTGGCCCCATCAGAAATCAGGATACAAATTATACTTTGAGCCAGATATACAGTCGAGAGAGTAAAAGCTACACGACATAAAGCAGAATGTTTAGTAAAAACAGCTACCATGTATAATGAAGAGAAACAGTGCATAAAGAATATTTTAAGTATGGTAAATATTGTAAGTATTTTCATATGTACAACACAGTCACATGTTTTTAAAGTAGATATGGTTTTAAAGTATATAGGAAGAAGAATTGAGAAAAGATCTGTTAACTTCTCATAAGACATGATGAAAACAAGTGAGCTTTAGATCCTTGTTTGTTGATTAATTCTATAATCTCATTAGATGGGAAGATGAAGCTGGACTATATAATTATTTTCAAGTCACTCTGAAAGAAATAGAACCCATTAAATAAAAAGAAAAAAAAGGGTTCAAAATGAATTAGAACTGTTTATAGAGAAAGAACCAGGAATGCTATCAATTTATAATCTATCATTTGGAGTCCTGGGCTTCAGTAAAAGCTGAAAGAACCATCCTCAAAAGCAGCTCCAAGAGGTTCCCAGAAGGCAGAGTTGAGACAAAGAGTCCTCTTCCCACTGCTGAACTTCTCTATGATTTTGTGTTGGGAGGATTACATATAGGACTGCATGGAGAGTTGAAAAGGCAAGTGAGGGTTCCATTAAAATATGGTGAGAAATCCAAAATATCCAGAAAGACAGAAAGACCAAGATAGGCCATGTATGTTAAGTATAAGGGTAATTACTGTACCAAACCCCTGGTCACAAATAAAGTGGCAGAAAACAGAAAGTATCCTTCCCTTACTGTGGAACTGTAAACAGAAGAGATAAGGAAAGATACCAGTAGCAAAAGACTAACAAATAATCTACATCTTATATGGGAGATATTTAAGCTGCAGGAGAGATAGATAACAGCCTCCTGTCTGTTCTTCTATAGCTAGGGTTCACGCTAAGCAGGGAGCTGACTTAGAGACAATGTATAAGGCAATCACTTTACTAAAGAGTAGAAATTTAACATTATCATATCTTCAAAACCCAAAGCTCCCTTTGCTACCACTGCTAAAGCAAGCACCACCCAGAATATCATCATGACCAGGAGAGACGCTGATATAGCTGGAAACTTAGGTGTGAGTATATTAGGCAAAGACTGGTGTTCACACACACACAAAAAGAGGCAGACTGAACTTCTGGTTAGATGTGAAAACCCGCATGCATAGGTAGCTAAAGGCAGAGCTACAGACTAGAGGGTTAGACACTGCAGTTTTCAACCTGTAGGATATCAGATATTTACTTATGATTTGTAACAATAGCAAAATTAGTTCTATAGATTAGCAATGAAATCATTTTATGGTGAGGGACCACCACAACTTAAACAACTGTATTAAAGGGTCATAACCTAGGAACATCAGAACCAATGGCTAAAGGGTGAACTCCTCTAGAGCCATGAGCAATGGTTCTTCCTTAACCTCAGACATAGCTGAAGAAATTCATGATAACTCTGACTTGGAGCTTTATGTTAAATAGCAACATCACAGACGTGGGGATAAGACAGCTTGAGGGGTGCTGCTGTCTTGCATTTAGTGCAATAGTTAAGATAGACAGAACAAGTAGTGCTTGCATTCCTCTCTTGTTTAACCTGGTTGAATGCCAAAGAAAAGTAGTTACCTTTCTTTAGCACAGTCATGTCTCAACAAGATAATGGCTAAGGAACCACAGGCCTCTGAGGTCTCAACAAAAAACTGTCTACTCGTTACAAGTTAGAATCTACTTAGTTTTTGATAAATATATATACATTTTATTTATAAATTCAAAAAATAAAAGGTAATAAAATTAAATTTTAGAATTGTGGTGAAATAAACTGGGAAATGCACTACAAGATAGAAAGTCCTTCTAGGACTCAGGGATCGACAGAACTACCATTGTGAAATGGTTGTGTGGTTACAAAGAGTCTATAGAAAAATGACTTTTCTACCAAAATTTCCCTGAACTGCTTCACAAGACGAGAAATGACAAAGTTAAAATTCACGTGTAACCCCAAAAGATTCGCGGCATCCATGGAACCCCAAAGTCAAAAGAGCATAGAAGAAGGCATCACAATTCTATGAAGCCATGGTAACAACAAAACAAAGCAGACGTATAGGTTAATGGCCTAGAATAAACAGCACAACAATAAATTAACACTTGTTAGTCACTTGATCTTTGACATAGAAACCAAAACTATACACAGGAGATAAAATAGTCTCTAGAAAATAGTAATGGGCAAAGGATAATCACATGTACAAAAATAAAATTAAAATTTTTCTCTCACCGAGGTAAATTTAAAATGCACAAAAATCCTCTAATATAAGAACTGTAATTTTGAAAGTTTTAGGGAAAACTGTTCAGACAGTTAAAGACATAAGCTTAGACAAGAATTTTTGAAAATGAATATAAACTTTTAAAAAATTAATAAGAATTGATTCATAACTGCATGGAGTTGGAGAGCTTTTCATCATAAAGTAAATATTAACAAACTGAGGAGAAAATCTAGAGAATATTTTTTTCACTGTACTACAAGCAATGGAATGATATCCAAAATCTATGGAAAATATAAACAATGTTCAACATCCTCAAACAACAAGGTAATGAAAATCAAAACTACACTGAAAAGCTTTTTCTTGACTAGAATGACACTCACTGACAAAACAACCAACAAGAAATGAAAAGAAAAGAAAAGGTACCATGATAACAGAAAGATGAACTAATATAGCCACTATAGATACCAACATGGAGGCTCAGATTACTACGAGCTACAGCTATACCACTCCTGTGTATGTTCAATGTTCACAAAGGAATCTAGGTCAGTGTTTTACACAGATAACCTTATGTTCATTATTTTTATGATACCATTCACAACACTTTATGTACATTTTCAGCTTAATATTTTATCTACAAATAGATGGATAAAATAATACAATGTATACCTCCATATATATGTACCTGAATAATATATCCATAACAGCTTTATCTAAGCCAGACTTTACTGTTTATTTTTTTAAAGATGGTTCAGCCATTGAAGGCTAAGCTCACAACCAAAAATATAAGCCAGTCTTTAAAAAGCAAATACTATATTCTTTCTGTTTTTATTATGAAAACTGGATTATATACACATGTATGGGGCAAATAGAACCGTACTACCAGACAGAAGAATTTGTAAGGTTGAGCAGATTTAAAAATCCCTGGTAAATATCATAATTGAAAACAAAGGTAGGTGTTAGATTCAACTTCCAACTAGGTTTCCCATCCTGGAGCATGTGATTATGACATCACACTAAGAGGATGATTATACTGCACTGACAACTGCTAAAGTAGCATAAAATCCCAGTTTTCCATGCTAATAAGATATCTAGATAGTTTCTGAGTGTTTTACCAATGAGCTTCTCTTCTTGGGCAGTCCTTCCTGCAAAAGGTATTTAATCTTGGGTTCACCCTAATTACAACATATGTGTACTTATCCACCATAAATAAAACAGTTTGGACAATTAAGGACTATCTCCATCAAGAACCTAGGGGAAGAGGGAGGAGCTTCGTCATACAGAGCTAGACCTAAGTATCCCATAGAAAGCATCTCTTCCAGCCCCTCTGTACTTTGGCACTCACTCAGAGCTAAGCTGGATTCTACCCCTATCTTGGGCTAATCTTGGACTGCTGACTCCTGTTTTCAACTCTTCCAGATCATCTGCCATATCTGGATACACAGAACCACAGTCTCAGTCCCAGTCCCCACTGTTTCTCAAGCTTAGAAATGCGGACTGGGACCCCTATCCTAGACAGCAGTTAACCTTATCTGAGAGACTTGATGGCATTCTTACATCCCAGCGGCAAGGCAGAAACGCGGACTGACACATGTGTTACTTAATTTTCTCAAGAGATGTGAAAAATCCCGACCAAGCACTAGAAGGAAGAAAAGTAATATTTTTGATCACAAGTTGAAGGTACAGTTCAGTATGGAGTAGAAGGCACAGCAGCAGGAGTGTGAAGCGGTTGGCCCCACTGAGGCTGTAAGTTTAGTAAGCAGAAAGTAAAGAATTTGGATTCTAATGTCACAGCCTCCTTTGTATTCATGTTGGGACCAAAGCCATGGCAATGGTGCTACCCACACTGAGTAAGTGTCTTTCTTATCTTTCTTCTTAAATTAAAGTTTTCTGCTTTAATATTTATAGAGACAGCATTGTGTTTCCACGATCATTTTGAATCTAACCAAGATTAATCAATACACATACACACACATATACACACACTTAAGTATAAAGGGTAGTGATTTGGAAGATAAATGAGACTTTAAGAAGAGGTTACATGTGATAGGAGAGAGACATGGAATGAATATAATCAAAGAAAGACTGTCATGAAATTATCATTATGAAACTTCACCTTATATAATCTATAATAATAAAATAATTATCTATCAATAATGAAAACACATAAATCTTTCAAGTAAACAGAAGGCTGGAGTAAGAGCAAGAAAGTTAAAATGTTAATTTTAGGCAATAAAAAATTTTAGAAAAACATTTTAATTATTAGAATTTTAAATAAATACTCCAGGAATGTGATTGAACAAAACATGTCCACTTTATTTTTTTATTTCATCTGGTAACATTCAGCTTAAAATGTTTTATTTCATCTTTTGATGTTGTAGAAATCAAACCCAAGGTCCCTTGTGTGATAGAATGAAACATGTATACCAGCCTCTCAAAATGCCTTTCAGGTAACATTCTTTTTAGAGATATTATTTTATATTCACAGTTTTTGAGTATCAGAAATGTTAGAGATGTTATTGTGTGTTTATAGGTTTTTTTGGAGTATAAGAAATGTTGTCCTAATAAAATTTCACATTTTTAGATAAGCTTGAAAATCCATTTGCATCCATTGCAATTAGGGGAAATATTCTGAGTAGGTAGTGATTAATTATTGTGTTGAATTAATTGTGCATGATATCCATTGTCTATATTGGACATTCTAATTAAAAATATGAATCTAAAGAAATTTTCAGAATGAAATATAGCTTTTAAGAAATGAAATATCTAATATTTTTCCAGTTATCGTGTTGGGGCAGGCATCATGCCACACCTCTTGCTTCTCTCATTTTATTTTTACTCAGGTGCCATAAAACCAAGAATTTAGTAAAAATACAAGATCAATATAGAAACCACAGGTAATAAAGAAAATAAAATTTATGAAGTAAGTTAAGCAAAGAGGGCAAAAGGGTCTCATGCCCCTCCCAAAGCACATGTTATACAGAACAGTGTGACCTGGAGCTCTGACCACCACACTGTCCGCAGGTAGCATTGGTCTGATTGCTAGGTTTTGTAGATATTTTGCTCTGTAAACTTAATTTGTCTGTCAGTGTTTCTCTGGGCAAAATTAATTAGCCATCTCTCATATCCTCTTGTACTTCTTGAAAAATTGCTTCAAATTAAAATCCTTGGTGGTTCAAAGTAATTGACATAGCATTTATCATGCGCAAGTACCCTAACAATCAAAGAAGAGAAAATAACAAAAATAATTATTTGGTCTTTCTGACTCGTCTCATTGACATTTTTCATGAGGTGGAATATCCAAATCAGAATCAGAGGCAGGTCAACATTGAATTATGACTGAAATTATTAAGGACTACTGCAAATCTATATGTTTCCATGAATCTATGAATAAACCCACAATTTATTTAAAAGGCTCATCCAAAGTTCAAAATCATAACAGAGAATAGAAAAACAATGTTTAACCAAGTGTTGAAAAATTTATATTTTTGATCATAGTTGAAATTGAGAAGAAAATTTTACAACATGAAATCAAAAGTGGATTAATTTAACTAAATTCATTTAATTAAATTGGTGAATCAAGTTAAGAAATAGCTTAATGATTAATGTCAAAAATGTGCATACTGTATACTTTACTTAAAAGAAATAGTAAATTCAATAATTAAATAGACTGTGATCATGAAGAAAATTTAAAAATCAAAATTATTAATGGTTTACTATGTTCATAGAGTGAAAATTTTTATCCTGTGTTATTTTTCAATTTTCTACAATAATTTCTAAAATTAACCCAAACTACTGTATTTCAAAAGCTCTTTTAACAAAAATATCTATAAAATTATTTCAAACATTTACATAAAAGCATGAATGATTTAAAGTATAAACAGCAACTTTGATTAAAAAAAAAAGCTGTAGAGACCTATCCAACTACCTTTGTACGTTATATTAAGATGATATTGTAAAGTTTCAATAATACAATTGTTGAGAGAGAATAAATTTCTAAAATAGATCTAAACTATTTTCAGCTTTTTTTTCCTCTTTTGGCTCATGCTATTAGGAAATTTGATGCAGAAAGAACTCTTTTTAAACAAATGGGACTCAGGATGGGGAAATAAGAATATCAATGTTTACATAAAACATTCATAAACATAAGTTTCAATAGACTATAAACCTAGATGTCAAAATCCCAAATACCCAGCATTCTGAGCAAATTATAGGAGTCACAGCCATTTTCATGAGCATGGTACAAGTAATTAATTTTCAGAATTCTGAGTACAGTATCTATTAACTAAAATCTGTGTTAGACATCCTATTTATAATGTCTACTTCCCAAAACACTCCATTGATATTGTATGTTTATTCAGTCTAGCACCATTATTTAGATCTGTTTGGGTACATATGCTTAGAAAATAAATTCTAACCAGATGCACAATGAGGATGAATATAGTTCAAACTTAGTAAACAATCAAATTAAACTCATATTGTAATAAAAATACTGAGTTGAGAATCATAGTAAGCACCTTAAAAATATTCAGTATTATCAGAAGTATATAAAGCCCCAAATATACATCTTTTTTTAAAAAATGGTCTGAGGTTACAATTTTAACAAGTACAATTAACTACTTGTAATGACATAGAATAGCAAAAACTAACAAACTGTTGATAGAGTATAAAATGTTTACTTAGAAAAGACATCTTGAAAATTTCCTTAAGACTTATTTTATAGTGCCTTCAATTTTCCAACAAAATTAAGAGACAGCTGACATTTTCCTTATAACACTGGGTTCCAGAGATGCATATCCCTTAAGAGTAAATAACATCTCTACCATTGCAGTACACTTGTTATCATCATCCCCTTGGTGCTACAGCTTTTGTGGGCTTAGTTGTTGATGCTATACATTCTATAAATTTGAATAAGCACCTGCCATTACAAAGCAATTTTTGTCCTTCCTCAAATTCTCTGAAGCTGTTGCCAATTATTGATAACTGTCAATACTTCTGCTCTTTTCACTGATTTATTTTTCTAGAATCCCACAGTGTCCTGGATAATTTTGTCAACATGAGACAGCTAGAGTCATTCGAGACATATAGTTGGAGACTCCCTGTTTAATTGAGTAAACAAAGACATCAGAACCTAATATTGGGTGAAAATATAGGGATTTCCAGGTCCCAGAAGGAAGAAAAGGAGATAAGTTAGAGAAAGGGCTTTTCAGCCAGGCTGTGGAATGGAGCAGTAAGACACCATGTAGCCCTGGGGGCTATTAGATACGGTGGCAGCCACCAGATGCATTCTAATATAGAATAGCTGATGAGTTTAGAACAATAGATTCCAAGCCCAGGAGTTGAGTTATTTGGCTTATTTTAAAATATTAAGATTGTCTGGTTTTTTCTATCCTCAATGATTCAGGTAGGTAAGAGGGGGTTATAACCACAGAGTGGTCATTAGATGAGAGTTGGCAGGGCCAACCTACAGGGCTGTCGGCTGGTGAATAGCAAGCAGTAGCTTCAGGCTTTCTGAGGTGCAACGACAGGTGTTGGGTGGCTTAGCAAGCTAGCCATGGAAGCTGGGTGGGATGGCCATTTCCTGCACTGGCAAGGAGCAAGTGGAGACCAGGAGAGCTAGCCATGGTAGCTGAGTAAGATCTTGAGATGGGGCAGTTGTTAGAAACTGGTGGAGCTACCCGGAGAGCTTAAAAGAGCTCTGGCAGAACTCTCAAGAAAGTCAGCTTGAATTGTAAAATTCCAACCAACAGAGAGCACAAAGATGTAAGATCAAAGCCCTGGATTCTATTAGAAAGCAGGCTGATCAAGCCAAGATAAGCAAGCTAGTAAGCAGTACTACTCTTTGACCTCTGCATCAGTCTTTGCCTCCGGGTTCCTACTCTGCTTGAGTTCCTGCCCTGACTTCCTTTGATGATGAACTGTGATATAGAAGCCCAAGCTGAGTAAACCTTTTTCTCCCTAACTTGCTTTGGTATGGTTTTCCATCATATTAATGGAAATCTTAACTAAGAGAAAAAGCATAGACCTTTTTCTAGAACTTCACATAGCTTGAATTACAAGGCCTCTTCGGAAGAGAATCTCTGACTTAACTTTTATATGTTAAAATGACTTCTGTATCCTCTCAGTATTTGAGTGCCTCCTTCTCTGTTAACATTGAATAGAATTCAGCAGATCTGTAACTAAATTTGGTGTCTTCAGGCTTTTATGGAGGTAGGCTTTTGTCATCCTTGGCAGAGATCAAGGAATATGTGGCAAATGCATGCTTGGCTGCACAATAACTGCCATGTTCCTTCCAAGGTCCCCCTACCATTTTACAGTTCTTCCAGGAACGAATGAACATTTCTCTTTTTACACAAACTGTCTGCCATTTGGTGCAGTCAGTTCTGGACCATGGTCTTTCTAATAAACCTGGTTGCTATTTTAATTTTCATTTACTTGATGACATATAACACATGTGTTCTGTGTTGTTTAATATTGACTTCAACTTCAGGGGACTTCAAATCACATTTCTGCTCATAGGGATAAGAAATAGTCTAGATTAGAATAAATTGAACCTAGTAGACCCATTTAACTGTGATTAGTGGTACCTTGAAATTGACTAGAGCACTGGACCGCCAAGCAGAAAGCAAGCTGAGCTCAAATTTTCTTTCCTCTCTACTTCTCTGTCAATTCAGTGTTGCTGTTTCATGCATGCATTGTAATGATTTTCTTACTAGGTAAACTGTGTGCCAACACAAATCCATCTTTGGTTATGTAGATTTTGACAGAATGTTGTCAAATGCTAATGTTTCTCCTCTGCAAACCCTCTATCCGATTCCCCCTTTCCCCCATCTGCTTCTGTGAGAGAGCTCCCCATCTACCCAACCATTCCTGCCTCACCACCCTACCATTCCCCTGTATTTGGACATGGATTCTCCACAGTACCAAGCTCCTCCTGTCCCACTGACACCAGATAAGGTAATACTCTGCTATGTAATCAGCAGGAGGCATGGGTCCCTCCATGTGTACCCTTTGTTTGGTGGTTTAGTCCCTGGGAGCTCTAGAGGGTCCAGTTGATTGATAATGTTGTTATTCCTATGGGGTTGCAAACCCCTTTAGCTTCTTCAGTCCTTCACCTAACTTTTCTATTTGGGTTCTGGTGCTCATTCTCATGGTTGGCTCCAAGCATCTATGCATGTATTGGTCAGGCCCTGGCAGAGTCTCTCAGGGGACAGCCATACCAGGCTCCTATCAGCAAGCACTTCTTGGTATTAGCAATAGTGTCTGGGTTTGGTGACTGCAGATGGGATGGCTCCCTAGGTGGGGCAGTCTCTGGATGGCCTTTCCTTCAGTCTCTGCTCCACTCTTTATCACTGTATTTCCTTTAGACAGGACCTTTTATTTTTGAGATGTGTTGGTCGCTCCCTCCCTCCACTGAGAGACATCCCTTACCTCTGGATATGGTATCTACAGATTTTTCTCTCCCCTTTGTTGGGTATTTCAGCAAATGCCATTCCTGATGGGTCCTGAGAGGCTCTTACTTGCCTGGCATCTGGGACTTTAGTTGGCTACCACCAGTTCCCCATTCCCCACTACTACATACCTCCTTTCAATTTCCTGACTGTCAGTACTTCTACCCCATCTCCTCCCACACCTGATCCTGCCCCCTTTTCCCTAAACCTCCATCTCCTTTCTAGGTCTCTCCTTCCTTCTACCTCCTGGGATTATTTTGTTTCCCCTTCTAAGTAGGATTGAAGCATTTACACTTTGGTCTTTCTTCTTCTTGACTTTCATATGGTCTGTGAGTTCTATCACAGGTATTACAAGTTTTTGCCTAATATCCACTTATCAGTGAGTATATACCATGAGTGTTCTGTTGTGCCTGGGTTACCTCACTCGGGATGATATTTTCTAGTTCCATCCATTTGATTGCGAATTTCATGCAGTCATTGTTTTTAATCAATGGCTTAGGCTCTAAGATCAGCAATAGACAAATGGGATATTTTAAAATTGAAAAGATTTTACAAGGCGAGGGACACTCTCAACAGAACAAAATTGCAACCTACAGAATGAGAAAAGATCTTTACCAACACTGCATCTGATAGAAGGCTAATATCCAATATGTACAAAGAAGTCAAGAAGTTAGACTCCAGAGAATCAAATAATCCTATTAAAATACCTGGTACAGAGCTAAACAAAGATTCTCAACTGAGGAATCTCGAATGGCCGAGAGGCACCTAAAGAAATGTTCAACATCCTTAGTCATCAGGGAAATACAAATTAAAATGACCCTCAGATTCTACTTCACAGCAGTCAGAATTGCTAAGATCAAAAACTCAGGTGACAGCAGATGCTGGCAATTATGTGGAGAAAGAGGAACACTACTCCATTGCTGGTGGGATTGCAAGCTGGCATAACCACTATGGAAAACAGTCTGGAGGTTCCTCAAAAAATTGGACATAGTACTATCTGAAGACCCAGCTATACAATTCCTGGGCATATACCCAAAAGATGCCCAACATGTAACAAAGACACATGCTCCATTATGTTAAAAGAATATTAAAGAATATTAAAAGAATATTCCATTATTTTATTTTTCAGAACTCTAGATAATATTTAGTGATTTAACAACTATATTTCATGAATTCATTTAAGATGTAGTGGTAACTCAGGAAGAATAGTGAATATGATGATATTTGTTGTAAACCTGTAGTGTTTTTAAAATTCAGATGTCTGCAATTACAATGGGATGCAGCAGTAGGGTATCAATTAAAGGAACAGAATGACATATATATATATATATATATATATATATATATATGGAATACATACTGTTGAACATCATCCCTGGGAAACTGTCATAATTTCACCTGCTATGAAGTAAAAATGGGCATTCACAGATCTTTCTTTTATTTTATGCGACATTTTTTTCTCAGTGAGAAAAAAAATTATATTTTTCTTTTTTCTTTTTCTTTTTCATGGCATTTAAAAAATTTTGGAGAAATAAGACCATTGGTAAACAAACACCACCATCAACAAAATCAATGCTAAAAAAATAATACTCAGAATAAAATATCCTTTAAAAACCTAAAAACCTGCAAATATTCAGATTTCAAAGTCATAAACACTATCTTCATTAGAATTTTCATTGCTGCAAGAAAACATCATAACCAAAAAGCAAGTTGGAGAGGAAAGGGCTTATTCCATATCACTATTCATTATCAAAGGAAGTTAGGACCAGTACTCAGACAGAACAGGAAGCTGGAGACAGGAGCTGATAAAAAATCTCTGGAGAAATGCTGCTTACTGGCTTTCTCTCCATGGCTCGCTCAGCCTGCTTCTTGTAGAACACAGGACAGCAGCCCAGGGATGGCATCATCCACCAACAATAAGTTAGGTCTTTCCATTAATAACTAATTAAGAAAATCCCTCATAGCTGGATCTTATGAAGGCATTTTCTCAGTTGAGGTTCCCTCATTTCAGATAACAATAGCTTGTTCCAAGTTCACATGAGACTAGCCGACATACACATATTCCTAGGTTACAAATGACCAAGACTGGTAGGACCTCACCTTTTTAAAGAATTGAAGCACAATGGAATTAAAGAGAGAAGACTAAGCCTCAGTGTAAAGTGGCAGATGCAACTTAGGAATTTCTCAAAATTCAGACTTTCTTATGTAGGTCTCAATATAGATATTTATGTAATGAAATGGCAGTGTGCAGGTTTCTACATGAATATATCTCCTCTTGACAAAAATAGGAAGACTTGTGTTTAGGTACTGAAGGCAATATTGACATATAACAGAGACAACAGTGACCACAATCATGAATCAACAATGGATCTGTGATGATTTGAATATTCTTGGCCCAGGGATTGTCACTATTAGGACATACAATTTTTTTCAAGCATGTCCTGAAAACACAAGCAAGTTCCATAAAGATTTTGGCCAAATCTATGGTTTCAACTCCTTTTACAATGCTGTCTTCTGCTAAGCATGCATCTATAGCCTCAAAGGGTATTCCCTATGCCCTGTTGACTGAAGAAGCAAAGACTAGGCCCTGGTTTACTGGTGGTTCTGCATGTTATACAGGTACCACCCAAGAGTAGACAGTTGCAGTATTACAACCTCTTTCTGGGACAATCCTGAAAGATACTTGTGAAGGGAAATCTTCCTAGTAGGCAGAACTTCAATAAGTGTACATGGTATTATGGTTTATTAGGAAGAAGAAATGGCCATTTTTATACTGACTCACAGGGTGAAGCCAATGGATTTGCTAAATGTTCAGGGACATTAAAAAATAATGATTAGGAAATTGATGAGAAAGACATAAAGGGGAGAATTATGTGGAGGAATCTCTCCAAATGGGCAAAGGACGTGAATATATTTGTGCTCCATGTAAATGCTCATCAAAAAATGACTTCAGTTGAAGAGAATTTAAATAATCGAGTGGATTCCCCAAGATAATAGAGATGTTAGAGAACTGGGATACCTGCGAGAGAAAGCTGCCATCAGGAAGTGGAACTAGCCAAAGAGAACAAAGTTTGTTGTGGAACACAAGATCTGCCAACAGCAGTTGGCAAAGAAAAAATAAGACAATACTAGAAGGAAAAAAATTAAAATTCTAATGATGAGATAATTCTTTCTGTATTTTGTCATTTAAAATGTTCAGCTATCCACAAATGATGTAAAATAAACACACAAAAAGACCACAATGTGAGCAACATCTGAAAAAAAAGTAACACCAGAACCAATTAGATCCATGAAGCTGGAGCACTCTAATAGAAGTCAAATCTAAGAAAGCATATTTATTATAAATGTGTATTAATTTAAGGGAATATTTTCTTTTTCCTATTTATAGAATTCCCAACAGATAATTTACACATTGAGCATAAGGGTGAATATTGGGTTTGTATTTCATGTTGCTCAAGTCATTATTAATTAACACAAATGAGTGGTGTTACTTGAATAATGAATTAAACAACTATTTAGTAATTTAGTTAAGCAATAAAAATTAAATATTGGCTTTTCTGCAAAGGTGAATACCAGAAGTGCAATAGAAGTGTAAGTTGTAAGACTCCTAATTTGTAATAATACATAAATCAAACTCCAGCTGCCACCAGTTGCTATCAGATTTTAATTATATTCCTTACAGTTTTATGTTCTTTGATGAAGAAGTAATCAATGAAGCAATTTTTAGAAAAATTGATTCTTTATAATAACTGTGTCAACATTAAATGAGATGCTTGACAGTGCACCTTGTCAAAAGCATCATAATTAAAACACTTCAAATAAACCCATCACCAGGAATGGTGCTAAGGAGGGACATGAATAAAAAGAGATAGCAATTTGCAATATGTCATGAAGATTCTTCAATGCTTTTATTTGTATTTAAATTAGAATATTTAAAGAGATGTAACAATGCAAAGAGTATTTGTATTTTTACATTACATAATGCAATTTAAAGTTATATATAGAGAAATGTACATAACATGCATGCATTGTAAAATATTGGTATAGATATTATTGAGTGTTACATCGATATTTTGCGTTTAGTTTTCATGCAATGTGGTTTGTTTTCACTCTAATCACTACTCAGCATGTGAATGAAACTGGAGTTGAGCTAGACCTGGTAAAGCATGAACTGTGCAAGGAAAAGCTATGTTTGTGTAGATGTTCTGTAAAGGTCAATTAGACACTGAGTAAGGTGAATATCCCACTGTACTTCCCTTTCTGCATGATACATTATATATTCTCTAGATTGCTAAAACAGAGTAACCAGGGTAGAACCAAGGACTTTGTACTCTGCCTGACTTCTCTAATGATTCATTAAGACTCCTGGTCTTGTGGACAAAAGAGTTTTGAAGTAACAGAGATAATTTTTATGAACTAAAATGGATGACATTTGAGAAAGCTAATGAGTACAGGAGAAAATATAATTCCTTTTAGCTTGGTTCCGTAGAAAGATAATGAGAAGTTTACTTCTTGTTTAGTAGGACTTACTATTGATTAGACAGCTGTTATTTACCACCCATACCAGATCGCCACCTTTGTACTTTTACAAATATCTTAGAGTGTCAGCCATTGTGGTTCATGGGTGTCACAGCTAGGTAGAATTGTTTCTTGTAGTGTTAGACTACAGAAAGATGTTTTTAGGATAAATCCAGCTCAAATCCTCCAAGTCTCATGTCCTCAGTGTAAGGCAGTGTCTTCAGTATATGAGACTTACCTTTAGGCAACCAAGGGCAACAAGTAGAGTCTGTCTTGTTTTAGTTGTCACTTGTACTACCTGGATAACGTGTTCTAAGGAAGACTTCTCATGCGTGACACTGGGGTTTTTATTAGGCTGTGGTTTTTGAGGAGGAGCATCAATGGCATAAATTTATTTAATCTATATGTGTGTATGTGCAGATTAATATGTATTATGTTTAAGTTTATGTGAATAAAAAATGATAAAACTCACTCAAGCTTTATTAAAACTTCAGTGTAATTTAGCTTTCCTTTCCTCTTTACTGTTTAGACTTCACTTCCCAGTTGGACTTTTGTTCCCAGTTTTTCATTTCCACTTTTGAGTCACCTGTACCCTGTTGTGGATAGCTCCAGCCTTGTATATTGAGGCTAATTTCACTTTCCTGGGAGAGGCTGCAGAGGAGGAGTGAAACAGTACACATGTGACTTGTTGTGAACCTTCTGTCCACCTTAATTTGTAAAATAAAGGCTAGAGCCAGTGATTGGGCAGTAGAAAGGGAGGTGACGAAAAAGGCTTGGAGGAGAGAGAGAGAGAGGAAGACAAGGGAGGAAGGCAATGGAGGAGGAAGATGACAGAGGAGCAGGAGGTGGAAGGACAATGTGGCCTGGAAAAACCACAAGTTATAAGGAATCTCATAGCTGGGGAATAGAGTAATGTAATGGTGAATTTGCCCAACCTAGGCATGCAGTTTATATCCATAATTATTGAGTTGTGTTTTCTTTGACCAGTCTTATTTGGGTTTGAGATTTACCACTATAGTACTCTGATATTCCTCTCCAAATATTGGTACTTATGTCATCCATACTTTACATTGTCCATAAAGAGCAAGGTTAATTTTGATGACATTTTAACAAAGTCAAGAATGTGTTACCCACATCCTGTTAATGAAACCATGACATTTTCTGACCCACAAAGTGAAGTAAAAGACTTTTTTGCTGGAGTTGATAACATTAATATTACCAGAAAATATTTTAAAACATATTCTCTTTATTTGAAGGTAGTTCATTATTATATCTGTTTTATTTTATTTGTTATTGTTATTTATTTATTATTGTGTTCTTTTAGATTATCTAACATGTACATTAGAATTTAGTATACCATAAGTATGTATACATAGGTAAAATGGTACATGGACTAAATATAGATACCATAAGGGCTTTTGTATTATATGTGTGTATGTTTATATACATGCATATATGCATGCATGCATGTGGGTCAGTATTTGTCAAGATCCTTGGCATCCAATGAGTTTTTGAAACATTTCTCTTCTATAAGAAAGAAATACTGTGAGATTTGCTATGGGAACTAATATATACATTTGCAGAGCAGAGGAGTGTTATGTCTATTATCTGCAAGGGGAAGAACTAGGGAAAATGGTGGAATAATTTAGCACATACCCCGAATTGTGAGAGAACTGGGAACCCAGTGGTTTAAACCAATGGAAGGTTAAATGACCGGAAAAGTGGAGGTTGTAGATGTGATCCCAGGAGTGTGAATAAAGAAAGACTGTTCCCTGTCCTCTCCCTTTTGGCCCCTTTCAGCAGATTTTGCCTTCCCACCATATTCAGAATAGGTCTTTTGTAGCAGTCTCCCAGTTCAAATGCATATCTTTTCTTGATACATCCTGATAGACACAGTCAGGCATAATGCTTTACTAGGTATTTGGCCACCCTCCAGTCTATTCAAATTGACATAAATTTAACAACACAACAATAAGTACATAATACCAAGTACAGCCCTCTTAATTAACTTATACTAAAATGAACTAGTAAAAAAAATAGAATGGATTATTAAAAAATGAAATGATTAAATTAAGTATTAGTTGTGGCCACATATGATGTAAGACAAATGGAAGATAAAAATAAAACTTTAAGAATATCAAAATAAAGGGACACTAGATCACCAAAATCAACACGAATCTCTTCATAGCAAGAACTCCTATTATTCTAAATACTCACATGGAAGGAGCTCTATTTAGACTTCTTCTTAATGAACAACTAAATTTTTGAAAGAAATTTTCTTAGGAAAAGAACAGAAGAAATATCATGGTATATAAACATATCCCATTGGTGTCTTGTCTTCTGAATTAGAGAAAGACAAGAGGGGCACATGGTGAGAGTCAAGGAGTAAATATACGTAATGTGCCACAGAACATTTTGGTCAAATTGAAATACATGTTCAGTGGTGGCCCACAGATGGTACTAGTAACAGCACAGGAGCTTTTAAAAATTATTATTATTATTATTATTATTATT
Organism: Rhabdomys pumilio; assembly: GCA_030674055.1. Classification (NCBI taxonomy): domain Eukaryota; kingdom Metazoa; phylum Chordata; class Mammalia; order Rodentia; family Muridae; genus Rhabdomys; species Rhabdomys pumilio. Next base: position 72,079,200 of record JANHMN010000012.1, on the reverse strand, counting down.
ATTATTATTATTATTTAAGTAGTCTATGTAACATTCAGATGACATAATTACCCAACAATATACTCTCAGTGTATTTTCCTATTCAATAGCTCATACTGGCAAGGAAGCATGGGAAAGATAGACATTCCTCTATTGCTGGTGGGAGTGCAGATTCATACAGCCACATTGAAGATCAATTAGTGGTTTCCCAGACACTGGGTACTACCTCAGATATATCATTTCCAGGTTTGTACTCAAAGGACTATTCACCAAACTGAGGTGAATTTTGCTCAACTATGTTAATAGGAGCTTTATCAATAACAGCCAGAAACTCAAAACAAACCAGATGTGCCTCAGCTGAAGAATGAATAAGGAAAATGTGGCACATTTACACAATGAAGTTACTCAGTTATTAAAAGCAACGATATGAAATTTGCAAGCAAGTGGATAGAACTAGAAAAGATCACTCTGAGTGAGGTAACCAAGACCCAGAAAGACAAACATGGTACATACTCACTTATAAGTGGATATTAACTTTAAAGTAAATGATCACCATGCTACAAACCGCAGACCCAAAGAAGCTACATAACAAGGATTGCTCAAGGGGAGACATGTTAATCTCACTAAGAAGGGGAATCAGATCAAACATCATGTATAGACAGGAAATTAAGGTGACTGGATGGGATTATAAGGATGGGTAGGGATGAGAGCAGGAGATTTCAGGTATCAGGCAGATAGAGTGAGAATGTACTGAGAAAGACATCTGGATTTGGCAGGAGAGTAGGCATCTCTGAGACAGGCAAGAAACCTTGGACAATGGAAACTCCAAGAAAACTATGAGGTTGACCCTACGTAAGACTCATAGGAGTGAAGATTATGGAACTTGGCTATAATCAGGTAAGACTTTCAGTGTGGTAGGATTAGAAAACCAAATCAGTAACAAAACCTTTGACTGACAGTTTGACCTACCTACAGCATGTTCAGAGGTAATGATGGAGCAGAAATTGAGGAAATGTCCAACCAATTACTGTTCCAGCTTAAGACTCATGCTGTGAGAGGGAACTGACTCTTGATACTATTAATTATGGATATTCTTCTACACTTGCAGACAGAAGCCTAATATAACCTTCATCAGAAAGGATCAGGCAACAGAAGCAAAGACCCACATGAAGCATTAAGTGGAGCTTGGGGAATCTTTTGGAAGAAGAGGAGGAAAAATGTAGGAGCTAGAGGGTTCAAGGACACTACAAGAAAACCTACAGAATCAACTATCCTAAGATCACAGGGAGTTAGAGATACTAAACTGTCAACCAAAGGGCATGCATGGTACTTACCTACGCCCTTTGCATATATGAAGAAGTTTTACAGCTTCATCTTCATGTGGGACTCCTAACAGTGGAAGCTGGGCCTGTCTCTGACTCTGTTGCCTGCTTTTGGCACACTTTCCCCCCAGTGGGCTGCTTCTTCTAGCCTCAGTAGGGGATGCATCTATTCTTACTGCAGCTTAATATGCCAAACATGGTGGATATCCATCGGAGAGCTCCTCTTTTCTGAATGAAAGGGAGTTGGCATGGATTGTAAGGTGGCAAGGACTGCCACAAGAATCCTTTGCAGTGAACAGAAGAGAAAGAGGAAACTGTCAGTAAGTAAAATTGAGGAAAGCTAAAGAATTATAAGAAAAGGGAAGTGGAAAAGTAGTGGTAATTCAAAGATTCCAGACATAGACATACTTTTTAAATGATAATTTGAAACATTAGTGAGATGGTAATAATTATCTACATTTTAGGGAAGGTGATACTGAATGATATTAAAAGACATGAAGCCAATATCTAATGAAATAAAATGAAACTAATATTGAATGGTAATAGATGATGAACGTATGCGGTTTTGATACCTTGTAATTAAGAACACATAGATTGAGAATTAGAACAAAGCTTCTGTGTGAAATTCACAAAGATGTCAGGATAGTAATAGGCTACTATTTAGTGATAATATTGTAGCATTCCATTGCAATTCTTACTATCAAATTATTAACTTTTCTTATCTGTGGATTCCACATTTCTCTCAAAAGAATTAACTGTCTATTTCCTCTCAAAAGTAGGATTTATTGAAACCCAAAACTGAAATTTCAGAAAAATTGTTAGCAAAAAATGCCATAATTACATAATAATGGAATTATTTTCTGAGATCTTAAATGTAGTGTTTAAATCTTCAACATTATAAATTATATCCTATTTTAATTTACATTTTTGACATTAAGAAACCAAAGCCTACAAACTATGTTTATGAGTTGACTATATATTCCTTTTCTGTCCAGTGTTCAGGGGCTGATGCTATAGTGGCAGACAATTGTAAGGAATCCAAATTTTTAATAATAACAAGAATGTGAGGAATACAAAAATGTAATAATCAAATTCGATCAATATTTTAGGCTGTTAGAAAATTATCTAACTCAATGTCATTCAGTTAATTTGAACTAAATTTGAACTCACTCTTAGAGTATAGACTTTATTTCTCTTTCTCATTTTGACCTTGAGCATACAGAGTTCTTAATTAATATATATTAAGCACTCAAATATTGATTGCATAAACTGAGAAACAGCTAATATTTATTGGCAATATGTCAGATAGGATAGCTCGTTTTCCATAGTACTGTACTGTCTGCAAGGCCAATGTTAATATTCTCATTTTAAAGACTATGAATTTGAAATGTCTAGCAGTAAACACATTATCAAGGTATAACAATTTTTGTGTAGAACAGAAGAATCCGACTCATAGACATAAAAGTGTAACGGCAGGGATTTATAGCACATGTTCATTTACAGTGAACCTTTTCATTCCCCATGTTTTTGGAGAAAAGCCATGTGAATTTACATGAGAAGATAAAGACAAAGGCTAGAATCTGATCTGCCATTGTCCTACCAGCTCTCAGTTATGAAGTATAGTTTTGAAAATGGGCCTGTTTAAGCTGTTATGGCATTTTAAAATAATAGATACTAAATCAAGCCATTTGGGCAATGAAGAATGAAAGAAGTGGATTGTGTATACAAATCGCATGTTGTTTTTTGTATGAGAACTTAAATTCCAAAAATTTTTACTAAAATACACTATTTTAGTACTTCTTTTAAACATTGCAATTTAGTATGTGGTTAATATAAAAGGATGTTTAATTTATTGGGATTTGGAAGTCTGTGTTTGATGTCTGAGCAATGATTGCTGTTGTACTGGCTGAGTAGACAAAGTTGGAGAATTCTTTAATTTAAAGCCTTTATCCAGGAAATTCACTGAAATACAAGCTTAAGCTAATCTATCAGGTAACAAAATGTCTTTTGATCCACATAATTTTGGGGCTTTCTTTAGTCATGTGCATGCAAATAAGAAATTACAGCTCAGGAAGGTAGGGATGGGTCAGTAGGCTTTTTCAATTAACTTTACCACAATTTAATTCTTGCAAAGAATTCCTAGAGTAATTACATAAAAATACTTTCTTTTTACTTAAAAATAAGATTCTCTTTCTCCTGTAACACAAAGAGTGTATGTATTCTTCATATTTCAAAATGTTCCTAGGTCACATACCTGTAAATGGTTGTGCTGAATTTTTTTTCTGATATTATAGAAGGTAGCTTACAGATGGTCTCTTTGCCCTGTAATTTATGTTTTACCCAATCTGGTAAGTTAAAAAATGATTGAGTAGATACCATGTGAATTTATAGAAGTAACACATGCTGGGGATGGCCTCAGCAATGAAGTGATGAATAAATTATTATTTACTGTTAAAGAACAAATTACTAACATAATAATTGTTATTGAATTTACTTTTTAAATAAAATACTTAATAAAACTTATCTTCTATATGCATTAAATATTATATATTTAATGCCTATAATTTATCAAATTCTGTTAAAAGACTTTTCAATGCCCTTAAGAGTCTTTATACACAATTCAAGCGACCAGCAATGAAACTGGATAGTTACTTCAATACTTTCTAAACTTTTAATAAACCTTCATTCAAGTGTGTTGTCAAATGCTTCCCTGATTTTACTTGATTTGCAAAAGCAAGGCAAAACAACTTCTTAGACAAACATGTTTCTAAAGGTAGGTGAAGACTTGGTGGAAACCATGTAATCTATCACCAAATCTATTTACTGTTGGCAATGACAGACTTTTGTTTATATGCTTCTAGGCACTTGAGTTCTCTTATGGCACAGCTCAGGAAATTGTAAAATTTACATGTTAATATTCATTAGTAAGCCATTTTGTAACAAGGCCTAAAAAATAGGAAGATTCTCATATCTTCAGCAGTAGGTTCTTATCTTCAAGATCTGGAGACTCCTACCAAGAGTACAGGCAATAATTTGTGTGGCTAATTTAGAAATCTAAGAGAATTCAAAGAATAACAACTCAGAATAAGGTAATACCTTTCTGGTACTAGGATTTTATTTGCTAACACGTGTTATCTAACTGAGATATTATTTTTATATGTATGAGTATTGTTTCTGCATATATGAACATAAACCACATGTATACACAGTGCAAGGACAGGCTAGATAAGTGTAAACCCTTTGAAATTTGAATTGAAGCAAACTGTGAGGCTTCATGTAATTGCTGGACACAGAAACTAGGTCTTCTACAAACGTGGCGAGTTCTTTTAACCCCTAAGCCACCTCTATAACTTAGTATTTCACATTTTAACTGATATTTATTTGGTAATCTGGTATCAAATTCAAGAAACACTCACTGATATTCAGTATTTTACAAGCAAATATCTAGAGTTAGTTGATGTTCTGATTTGATGAAAACAACATCAAAGATTCAAGAGATTGTTAATTTTAGTAGTCTAGGACTAGCAATCTTCTCTAAAGGCTCAAAAAGAAGAAAATTATTATAAAAATATTAGAAGATTGGAAAATTACTGAGCTCAGTTTTATTCCCTACACCTCAATTCTAGCATCTCACTACCCCAATCTGATTTCTCAAGTGATTATTCATGTTTGTTTTTTAGATAATAATCATTTGGACAATATATATAGTACCTTTATATCAGTGAGATATTTATAATAAGCATCCAAACATACTAAATTTTAATTTATCTATTATCTATCACCTGTAATCTAACTATATATTTTTACTATCTAATAGTATCCGTCATCTATCCCCAGTCTATAATCATTTGTCTTCTGAATAGCTTTGGCTTTGAAGAATCAAGTGATACAAGAGTTCAAATTGTGCTTATTCAGACTATTCGGAACACATTTTGCTATTAGTGAAATAAATTTTTATCACTTTAGTTTGATATTGTGAGGCACATATACACTAGAATTAATATAAAACTTAATGTTAAAGTTATATTTAAAGGATATGCTCTTTTTTCACAAAGTGCTTTCTCATGAAAACTTCTTCAGCGATCATACGGAAAGTGACTGCTTGTTTATACTCAGTAAGATAATTTAGTACAGTCAAACTCATTTTTCTATTGTTCAAGGCACATTTTCACAAGTTTAATGTATCAGTATAAATAAAAAGAAATTCTGGTTTAAGAATCTAAGGCATGGTTATGTCTCTGTGGCTGTAGAGGGAAAGAAGGAAACCATAGATTCTGTGTCATATTTTTTTCCAAAAATGTTTTTAATTTATTGCATTGTCTTCTTTGTTGATTGACTCGTATGCTAAGTAAATCTAGAGCAAATTTATTTCCTTCACTCATTTTTTCTGCTCAGCCCTTCTCTGTGGGTCCTGCCGTCTTTCACACTGAAGCTGTATTTGCTGACTCAGAAATCTTTTGATTGGAAGTAAGGTTGGAAGTAACAGCTTAGGAGAGAATTTTTAAAAAGCATGAATGATAAAATATTCCAAAAGTCTTATTTACTCATTATCAATTTGCTGTATTATTTATAGTTGTATGCATATCAAGTTTGACTTCTAAAGATTTATTCATAATGAACTGAGTGGAACACATTCATAATCTAAGCAACTAAGAGGATAAAATAAAATCTGAGCCTAGGACAATCACAGGTAGCATAGTATAAACTTGTTTCAAACAAGCAAATAAACAAATGGATAGATAAATATACAAATAACTAAATAAATGGCAAACTATATTCAGAGATCTAAGATAGGAAATTTGTATGGAATGCAAAGATACTTCAACTCTTCAAGTAATCATGAGAAGAAATTGTTGGGAATTTGGGAACTCTCTAGAAGTACAGCTTCTTGGCATTTGAACAAGCATCTGTAAGCACACACAAGCACAGAGAGAGAGAGAGAGAGAGAGAGAGAGAGAGAGAGAGAGAGAGAGA